>NW_019293601.1:0-25307 GCF_000500325.1 Leptinotarsa decemlineata | reverse complement strand
TTAGGCCAACCCACTATAAATATTTCAGATTTTCTGCACAACAAAGGTGTAATTATTGCTTTCAAAACCAAAATTAACTTGGGTATGCACAATAAAAATAACAAAGATATAAAGTTAGGTTTCAGAAAAATCGGGAGTGTACAAATTATCCTGTGGGTCATGACCGATATTTTACATAGGTCAAACTGGAAGAACCTTCAAAGTCCGCATAAAGGAGCACAAAAATAGTTTCGAGTATGGAAAAAAATCCATATATGCCACTCATTTAATCACATGAATAAAAGGTTTGAAATTCAACCTGTTGGAGAGTATGGAAATAAACTCAAAAACTCTGAATGTCTCATGAGCGATCAAACTGAACTGAATAATTCGCCATTATTGCATAGTTGAGTGTATTTAAGGTACTTTTGAAAAATTTATTCGTATAGTAATGAATTCATACCTGACCTTTTTAGGTAGATTCGCTCATTAGAAAGTAGGCATACGAGTAGGTATAATATGTATCATAATACGCTTGAAGGAGTTATTGTATAGCGAAACACGTGTCGCGGTTTTTGTAAAACCCTTTATAGTGAAAATCTTACAATAAACTGAATTAATTAGGAAGGATTAGCTATTAAACAAAAAAAACGCATCCTAATCGGTCTGCTAGTATAGGTCGGTCGGTAGCAAGGCGGTTCAACGTGGGTGCTTTGTTCACTCACTCGAATTGACTGCCGTGTTGGTCGGTGGTTCAAGCTCTAGTCTGAACGATCGATTTTAAATCAAACTGACAATTACACTCCATAAACATTATCAACCCGAATAATCTTCATGCAGTTAAATAAGTATTGTGACCAAAAATTACGTAATAACGATTCGTGGATTAGGCCTACTGGAGAAACCACGTTAAAAAAAACGCGCCGAGTACACTCCCTCACAGGTGGTGTGGAAACGTGTCCATATTACATAGAACGTAACTTTTACAATTGCGATATCTCAGGAACGGTGATACTTTCAGAAAAAATCATAAGAACCATTTTTGTAGAGAATTTTGAAATCTACAACTTTGGTCTACAACTTTTTGATAAAACTCACGGTTTTCGAGAAAAACTAAAAAAATCTGAGATTTCGATTCCAGAAAGTACTTCAGTTAAATACCTTGGCTTAATGATCGATCGACATATGAAATGGGATTCACACGTATTTTATTTAACTCAAAAATTACAAGGATTTTTGTTTCGCTTCAAACTATTGAAACAATGCCTCGAAATTCTTTATATGACTACTGTATATTATGGTATTACAGGATGGGGAGGTTTTTATTTACCGAATCTCTGTTATATACATGTGATCAATATGGTGAATTAACATTATTATTATTATTTGATTGTTTGTCCTGAGCTACTTCAATTGCGTCAATGCCAGTACGGTTTGTAACAAATCGAAACGTGAAAGGGAAGTTAGGGTCATTGACTCCCCCGCCCTACCTATGTAGCCGCCACTGAATCGCGTTCATTGAGAGATTCCTCTTATTCGTTTCAATTCTTAATTCTCTTTCTCAGTGGCAAAACGAGTTTGTAGAGAGAAGGACGCTTGTGTGCGGTGCTCAACAACAGTTCAGGTAGTTTTCGATTGTGACCAATCTAGAAAGAAATTCTGTGACTTAATTTATACTTACTACGTACTATTAACATTCGGTGAGTTTCTTTATGCGTTTACTGTCAAGGTTATATATTAAAAGGAATGTGTGAAACAAATATTTTAAACAGCCTCCATGCATTTTGATACCTTTCCTCTAAATAGTTTATAAATATGAATAATTGTTTACACTTCATGGGAGTACATTAGTGGAGAAATAATGTTTTGAAGTGGTTCATGACATGCATTTTTCTGTAATCAATTACATCTGACATTCTTGCATATTCATTAATTTATGTTAACCAAATAAAGCACCAAGTTTCTGTTGGATACCCGATATTAGAAAATCACTATTAATGTTTCTAATATAGAGACTAAAAATTAATCTATATACCAGTATTTTCACATAATCATATTATATTTTGTTCCATAGGCTCAACGGATTGTTACCTATTTTGAAAATTTCACATGCATTCTAGTATTTTGTCTTATCTTCATTCATCGATGGCCAAAAAATCGATTCTTTAGCAAAATATTAACATTTATTTACTCTCCTGTGATTATAAATCGGATTACTATGAATTACAATAAATTACATTCATATCCTCTAAGCCCATTTTTGCATGTAGCAAATATTTTAATTCTATTATCTAGTTTTCCTTACTTTTCAGGCCATCCATCACATATTACATTTTTCAATAAGTGTAATTCAATATTAGTTTCAGTTTCTTTCAAAATTTCATGTTTGGGAATTAATGTCGTTATCAAGATAATAATCTTTCTCATCCAGATATACTCTAAACACAGCATCAGCAATTGAAAGATCTTTTCCAGGTTTTTAAGTATATAACTTCTACGTCGTATTTCAAAATTTGCAACTACATTTTTAGAAGATGCATTAAGTGGTCTGAATGATATTTTTCAACTATATTTTTTTCACCATATACAAACTGGTGAAATGTTTTCAAGTTAAGTATAGCAGAAAGTTTTTTCTCTATTTGGAAATGTCTAAACTATGTTTTGGTTATAGTCATTGATGCATAAGCAAACAGCACTTTTTTTATAAAACTGCCTCTGTACTAGCATTCGAAGCAGCTATGACATATAAAATTGTAGAACAGGTTTTTTAGTTAGAAAGCATTGTCGTGTTCGCGATTCCATTGAAGTCAAAGTCAAAATATGCATTATTGTCTGAAGATTCATATCTTATTGACAAAGTTTGGTTAAAATATTTGAAACAAAAAAAATAGAATTACACATATTAGCTATCGCTACTTAGTCAGATAAAACTATACACTATAGGTACTTAAATATACATTGCTAGTGTGTTGAATGAAATTTTCAAATATATACTGAATAAACGTATATACAACAAAATTGGATAGAAAAAGATAACAGAAACAGTTTGTATTTACATAGCACAATACAACAAATAGCCAGTAAGAACGCATTTCCAATATTGATTACATAAAATGTATTGAGAGTCAGACACAAGTCAAATTAAAAAGTATTGTGACAAATTAACGAATCAACTGTCTTGAACAAATTTATTTCCAACAATATTTCTATAATCACAAACTAATTTATTTATTACAACACTTAGCAGCTAACGCTTAATTTATTTCCACGATTTGAATTTCTTGTTTAGCCGCTCGATTCACTTTCTGAACTGCCCTTTTGGGTCGGTAAAAGTCTATCTTAAAGACGTTTCGCCCCGAAATGTTATCCTTGGCATGTGTCGATACCTGCAGGACTCTCTATATCTGCACTGTAAAGTTCGATGGAATTAACACTCCACAGTCTTCATGCACGGTCGTGGAAGTTGGTTACCGCACACCAAAATCTTGATGGCGCTGGAACTGAATGTCGTTTCCAGCATGCTTTTCAAAATTCTCCAATCTATCCTGCCGATCCCAGAGGCTAATTTCGGGATTGCCAAGCCCACAAGATTCTGGTCAAGCATCATGTCCCTCGGTCTGGTAAGACTTCTCCAGACATCTTCATAGGACGGTTTGTCTTGCGAAAATGCTTTTTGGTCACCAAGTTGAAAATGTTTATCTGGCCCTTCTTCAACTGTAGCACTTCTCCGACTTCTGGATTCTATTCTCGTAATGTTTGGAGCTGACCAAATTTCTTGTTGAATACTACAGCGATACCCTTGGACATTTGGAGATCCTCTGCCATGCAGTGAGCTAGTGCGTAATCCACTGGAACCTTAAAAAGGTCTCGTGGCTCTTCTTGAGTTACCCCATGTACGACCTTCTGTCCGTTCGAGTATAAAGACGTGAACTTCTGGAACGTTATTTCATCCTCTGGTGGTCTGAGGGCGCGAACTTGGTCGTGATTTCCAGCATAAGGAGCCAGTCTATTAAAATGGACGACCCTAGGCTTCCTCGAGGTGGCTTATGGATTCGGTAGACGAGATATTTATCTTCTTCATGATTTTGTACGGACCTTCCCACGAATTCCGCAACTTCGGTGATAAACCACGGCGTCGCTTATGGTTGTGCAGCCAAATTAGGTCACCGGTTTTAAATCCTCCAGCAATCGCCTTGATGTCATAGGCCTTCTTCATCCTATCGCTGGCACTCCGGATGTTCAGACGGACTCGTTTATGGATGTCGTCTATTATCTGCCGAAGCTTGCTGACATAGTGTTTTCGCGCAGTGTCTTGTTATAGCGGCGTCCTAAGTTTCAGATCGCAAGGATGCAGTAGCTCTCGGCCTATTATAATACTGGCAGGGGTTTGGCTGGTTGACTCGTGCACTGCCAAACGAAAGGCCAACAGGAACAGGTGAAGGTACTGGTCCCAGTGTCTTTGGTGGTCAGAGACTATTTTGGACAATTGGCGATTTATGGTCTTATTCATTCGTTCGACCATTCTATCGGATTGTGGATATAAGGTTGTGATTCTGGTCTTTCTAATGTCCAAAAGTTTACACATTTCTTGGAACAGGTTGGACTCGAAATTTCTGCCCTGGTCCGAATGCAACTTCAATGGGACACCGAATCGACATATCTATTCCTTTACCAGGATGTCAGCGACGGTAAAGGCTTCCTGGTTGGGCAGGCCATACGCTTATGCCCACTTACTGAAGTAGTCCATGGCTACCAGGATGTATTTTTTCCCATGGTCGGACTCTGGGAACTGGCCGGCGATGTAGATGGCGATTCTCTCAAAACGACTACCCACGTTATACTGGCGCATTGGAGCTTTCAGTCGTATTCGAGGTCCGTTACTGGCAGCACATACAGCACACTTTCTGCACCAGTCCTTGACGTCGGCTTAACAATCAACCCAGTAATACCGTTGTCTCACTTTCTGAAGGGTCTTTGTCCTCCAGTGACTCCATCATGGATTCCTTTGAGCACCTCCCGTCGTCTGTTCCTGGGTACCACTGTCTGGCGCCTTTCTTCTCTACCGTCTTCAGACTCCAACACCCGCTTCAGAACCCGATTTTCCAATGTAAGGGAGTTCCATTGGGCCCAGTAGGACTTAACCGCTAGCGAATAACCTGCTACCTTCTGCCACGATGGTCTTTGATTAATTTTCCTCCATCCGATGACTAAACCAAGATCCGGGTCTTTCTCTTGGTCTTCCTTGATCTCATTGTCCTTCCAGTTGTCGTCTACAGCTGTAGTTCTACAAATAGCTGCTTCCCTCTCTTCTGCTCGTCGGCAATGTGAGCAGTCATCGGGACACGGTCTTCGTGACAGGGCATCTGCGTTTTTTACGGGGGCTTGATGGATACAGGCCGACGATTGACCCTTCTCATCGACTTCTCTAGTTTTCCTGATTTGGAATTGGTTCTTTGAATGCTTGGACATGCACATGCCCAATTTTCCCACAGTTCCAGCATTTTATTTGTTTTCTCTCAGGCAATACTTCTTTTATTACCTTTCTAATGGTGGCCTCAATATCAACAGGCACCCGTCCATCTTCCTCGATAGTTCGAGCTTTGCTGTGGATTGTTTTGCAGTCCTCCAACTCCAGGGCGCTTGCCAGTGCATCCACGAGATGTTTGGGATGAGCTAGTGTCAAGGCCTGCCTCGTTTCTTGGTCGCGAAGTCCGTCAAAGAATACCTGAACTGCTAACCGCTCCATTACATTTTCCGGTGTAGCAGGATATGCCAGACGAACCAATCGAACATTATCGGCTTCAAATTCCTGTAGAGATTTTTCTGATTTCTGGCAGCGGTTCTTCAGCTGTGAATCGTAAACGTGCTCTAGGTGGGCCTGCCCATACCGTAGCTCTAGATGCTTTATAAGTTGGTCATAGTCTTTCTGTTGTTGGGCCGTGAGGTTTTACAAAATATTCGTTGCTTCTCCACGCAACGCCATTGTTAATGTTACCGCCTTTTCTCCTACATTCCGTCCATTCGCTCTGGCCGCAGCTTCGAATTGTTGGCGGTAATTTGCCCAAGGAGTTTTTCCGTCGAATTGGGGAGAACTGTGAAGAACTTTCCTGGTTCCGAACTGACCTTTGACATATTTCAATGCCTTTTGAAGTTCTTCCATGTTAAAACTCAGTTCCGGAATTAAGTAATTCTGCCCACACCACAATTTCTGTGGTGTGTGCAGTATTAACAATTTGGTTTTGCAACTTGCTAATTGATTTCTTCATATTACTGATTTCTGCCTCAAATCCGCCTTTTATTTCATCGCCTATTTTTTCCATTCTCTTCATTTCTGCCCCGATTTCATCTTTGATCTCCCCTTTGATTTCTTCTACTTCTGTGTTCATTTCCTTCCTTATTTTGTCTATCTCTGTCTCTTTCTCCACGCAACGCCATTGTTAATGCTACCACCTTTTCCCCTGCATTCCGTCCATTCGCTCTGGCCGCAGCTTCGAATTGTCGGCGGTAATTTGCCCAAGGAGTTTTTCCGTCGAACTGGGGCGGCTTTGTGGAAAACTTTCCTGGTTCAGAACTGACTTTTGACATCTTTCAATGCCTTTTGAAGTTCTTCCATGTTAAAACTCCGTTCCGGAATTGAATAATTCTGCCCACACCACAGTTTCTGTGGTGTGTGCAGAATTAATAATTTGGTTTTGCAATTTGCTAATTGTTTTCTTCTGCCTCAAATCCGCCTTTGATTTCATCGCCTATTTTTTCCATTCTCTTCATTTCTGCCCCGAATTCATCTTTGATCTCCCCTTTGATTTGCTCTACTTCCGTGTTCATTTCCTTCCTGATTTTTTCTATCTCTGTCTCGATGGTTCCTATTCTTTCTATCGTAGACTCGCCACGCAACAAAGTTCTTTCTTTAAGCCTTCCTCATTTTCTAGTAGAAGTTCTGCCTTCAAGCTATTCGAATTCTCTAGAAATTTATCTTCCAAAATGTTCGAATTTTGTTGAAGTTCATCTTTCAGCGATTTGGTATTCTCAACGAGTTTACTCATTATTGAACTCAAGTCACCTCCAGAAATAAATTTGCTTCGGGATCTTCTCCTGACTTAGTCAAGGTATCCCACAGTCTCTTCTGGAGTACTGATTTCTTTCCAGAACAATCTAGCTCCCTCTCCGCCAATTCGGTGACTTTCAACTGTATATGTCCACTTATTTTAATCGAGTCCGAAAACACTTATTTACTTTCACTATTGTTCGCGAGAAAGGTCTATCAGTTTATATTTCCGTAGTCCGGTACTGTCCACTTCGCCAAACAACGAATCACCAGTCTCTTTGCACGAACAAATAGTCCTATAGTCAATTTCCCCGCAACACAAAGATTGTCCACGAAACGCTCACAGATTTATTTTACGAATCCACTTATGATCACCAATTGTAACAAATTAACGAATTAACTGTCTTAAACAAATTTATTTCCAACAATATTTCAGTAATCACAGACTTTTTTATTTATTACAACACTCAGCAATAAATGCTTAATTTATTTCCACTATTTGAATTTCTTGTTCAGCCGCTCGATTCACTTTCTGAACTGCCCTCTTGGGTAGGGAAGACGGGCTTATATCGGTAAAGGTCCTTTCGAGAATTCTGTAATCGTTTCGGTAGTAGAATTTTGCCGGCGGTTCCCGATGCATTCTTTTGAGGTGAAGTCATGTGTTTTTTCGATGCAGTCGGCTGGCGTAAGGAGCTTCAGATTCGTTACAGTATCTTGATAGTACTATGATAAATTGTAATAGGCTCTCTCACAAAAAATACTTTCCCTGAAGTTCCTGTTATGACATGCACATCTCAGATGGGATGGAAGGTGATTGGATTTTTTCAACCCAGGAGTCTTTAATAAGGGAATATTTTGAAATGGACTAAAGTTGTTTTTTTGGCAAGTGGCGTTTGCGTTAATTGAAAACCGATTTTGATGTTTTACTATGGTACATATAGTTTCAATAATAAAAACTGATATTACAGTGAGGTTTTTCTTTTCCTTAAACGGTGGTCTGCAAGAATCTCGTGGCTTTGCTTTAAAAAGCTAACGCACAGCTGTTTTTTGTATAACTAAAATTGATTGCAATGTTGTCACAGTACATGCATCCCAGAAAGGGATTCCATATCTTACGTTATATTCTATATGAGAGAGTGAAATGTAACTTTGGCAGCATCAAACCCTAACTCACAAGATGTCAGCCTTACAGCATAAGACCCAGAGGACAACTTTGATTTGAGACTCCTGATATGATCTTCAAATTTTAAATCACTGTCAATCACTGGTAAACACACACTTTGCTGCCGGATTTTTTTTACTGTTTCAAGGTAATTTGGGTTTGCTGAATCCAAAAATGCCACCAGATTTGCTCCATCAGACCGTTTTCAGCCAATACAACAACAGATCACATTTCTAACATACAGGGTTATTTAACTAACCTAACTTAACCTACATATATGTAGTGCTGCTTTCCATCAAATAAACGAAACATCACACATCTGCCAAAAAAACTTTTCATGTAACCTAACCAGCATCGCAGCACAAATCTGTTATTTGGCGTCACCTAAAACTTCCTTTTATATGATTTTCTTGCGAAAGCTTTTAAAGGAAGGCCCATTTGAAGACTCCAGCAGTAATCCGCCATCATGTGAGTGTCCCATCTCTCCTAATACCTCTCATTCATCGTTTTGATATCTTAGTGGAAGCGGTCCCCTTATTCCTCACTAAGGTCACCAAGATTTTTTGGGAAACGGTCTAAGAGGCTGTGGAGGTAATTTAATACTCATATGACAACCGTGTTCGTTAAAATTGTTGAGCATTTCTTTCACTAAGTCCCGGTAATTTTCCGATTTATTGTTCCCAAAAAAATTTTCCACAACTGCTTGATGCCCTCCACAGAAGAAAAGTTGATCTGCAAGCTTATGCAGATGACCTTGTTATCCTGGCATCTAACGATGTAACGATCTAACGCCACTTTCCCTCAATGGTGTGGTCATTCCATTTGGAACGGAGGTGAAATATCTTGGCATTGTTATCGATAAAAGACTCACCTGAAACGCTCACTTGGAAAAAGTTTTACACAAAGCCAGACTGTCTCTATGGACATGTCGAAGGATTTGTGGTAAAACTTGGGGTTTGGGTCTCAAACAAATCCATTGGATTTATGTGATGATTGTCAGACCAATGATCACTTATGGTACAATTGCTTGGTGGCCGAAGGCTTTACAGAAAACGGCCCAAGCGAAGCTCTATGGCTTACAGAGACAGGCTTCTCTGGCTATCACTGGTGCCAACAGTACCACACCGTTAGCGGCCAAGGAGGACCTTCTAGATCTACCTCCTCTCCACATTTTTATGGAAAGAGAGGCTAGATGGACTGCATACAGACTTGTGCACATTGCCAATTGCACAAATCAATTCAATGCAGAGTGCAACAGACTGTTGGTTGACGGAGAGATTAGATAAATCCAACCTTACTCACAAGTCAATAAAAATATTCTCGGACAGTCAAGCGGCGTTGGAAGCTCTTGGTTCCTACCGAGCAACGTCTAAATTGGTAGCAAACTGCCAAAAAAGACTCTCCTCGATAGGAAAACTTAACAGACTGTCTCTGGTCTGGATTCCTGGCCATACTGACCTGGAAGGCAATGAAGCTGCTGACTCTCTTTTAAAAGAGGGTGCTGCAAGCGGCTTCATTGGACCAGAACCTGTCATTGGCATCGCTTTGGATTTTGCCAAACAAACACTGAACATCTGGATGGCAAGAGTTATGGACTTCTGGCAGAATCTTCCAGGATTGGCTCACTCCAAGGCGTTTACTCACCCTTCAAAGCTTGATTCCAAACAGTTGTTGGACTACAGTAGGGATGAACTACGATGTCTAACAGACCTTCTTACAGGTCACTGTCATCATATGCATCATATGCAGAGACTTGGACTGTCGGAAGACAGTGTGTGTCGCCTCTGTCTGGAAAATGATGGAACAGCAGAGCATATACTGGGTGACTGCCCCGCTGGGGACCGAATCAGGTTATTTGAGTTCGGCAGATCCGTACTTTCACCATCTGACCTGAAAGACCACTCACCATACAAACTAATCGGCTTCGTTGAGAAGCTGCGTTTTTTGGCCGAGTGTGAATAGGTGTGAGCCACAATAAACCCTTATGGGTTGCGGTGGAGGGTCGAATAGACCCACTCACTTTAGACCTACCTACCTACCATGCATTACACTCAATTTCAGTCATAGATTCTGTAAAATGCGAATCTTTTATAAGTTGTCGTATCTGAGGCCCATCAAATATTCCGGCTTTCAATTTTTCTATACTAAGTGCAGGGAATTTGCTGAACAAGTATTCAAAACTAGGACGATTCTGGTCTGGGCCTTTACAAATTGTTTCATCAGCCCTTGTTTAATATGTAACGGAGGTAACATTATTTTCTCTCGGTCGACCAATGCTTCGTTAACTACGTTAGCTTCTTCTTGAATTAAAGCATCTCTAGAATGCCATTTTCTTCTAATCCAGTGTTGGTCCTTAGCCCTGCTATCCCAAAGACACAGGAAACATGGATATTTTGTATAGCCACCTTGTTGTCCCAGGAGAAAGTTCACCATCTTAAAATCAACACAGATCGCCCACTAATGTTGGTCATACTTGATGTTTTTTAGCACCAGCGACATTGTTTTATATTCTTCTTTCAGTTTTGTAGAATGCCCAATTGGTATACTTCCATATTTGTTGCTATTAAGTAGAAGAACCCACTTTAAACTTCGTTTG
Organism: Leptinotarsa decemlineata; assembly: GCF_000500325.1. Lineage (NCBI taxonomy): Eukaryota > Metazoa > Arthropoda > Insecta > Coleoptera > Chrysomelidae > Leptinotarsa > Leptinotarsa decemlineata. The sequence goes on along the minus strand of NW_019293601.1, from coordinate 14,525 downwards.
GAACTGTCGATAAAAAAACGCCAGTGATCTGGTGTATACTCCGATACACCCATTTTTTCTAACAGTCCTTTAATATTGTTACAAAAAATCATATCATCTTGCTGAGAAAAGAAAAGCCAATTTTTTTTCTCTATTACGGTAGTATGTAATTTTGGTGTCTGGGTGAAGAAGTTTCTTTTCCTTTAGTCTGGAGGCAAGCAACTCGGAAGAATCCTTTGGAAGGTTCAAATCTCTAATAAGATCGCTCAGCTGTTCCTGAGTAAAGCGCTCAGGACGTGTTGAATCTCCTTCAAAATCACTGTCGTCTTCCTCAAATCTATTAGTCTGTAGTTCGTCAGATAACGTTGCGACATTATCCTCTGGTAACGTAGGTAGGCTGCTAAATATTGGAATGGGTATCTGCTCAAGCTGATGTGGAATTGGTCTTATTGCTGAATCCAGGTTAGGATATGTCCACGTATGTCGATTGTTACGAATAATGCCCTTTATATTCACAAGACAGAAATTGCGATCGTCAAAATGATTTTTTGGTTCCCTCCATACCACCGGAACACCAAACTTTAAAATTTTTCGTTGTCCTTTCGTCCACTGTCGCAAGTTTTCAAGACAAGTTTTGCACACTACATGTGGAGCCCAGGAGTTATCTTGATCTCCTATATGAACACCAAAATAGGCTTGATATGCCCTTTTTATAAAATCACAAACTGGTTTTCTACTTTACTTTACAATGTACTCGCCATATATGTAGCAAAAAACGTTCGGGTTATTCACACAACGCCTGCTTGTAGAAGCCATGGGTTTCAGTTGTCAGAAACAAACTCTTGCAACGAAACTCAAGTTTAGACTAAATTTTACAATGGAATGCAGTCGACTTTATAGGAATTCATTCCTAGAAAATACTATTTACTTATCGGATAAAAGGTAAGAAGCAATTAGCGCTAATTTCATGTTATGAGCATTTCCAATAAGTACACGTTAATTAGAAGTCATTAGTATGCATTTGTTATAGAACTACTTAAGTTTGTTTATAAACATATTGCAATATAGTAGTGGAATATACAGAAATATAAAGAATTTTTAAATATTTGATGAGTATGTTATATCTCGAAAACTAGAGCTGAAATCAGCACAGATGAATTAACCAAAATCAGTTGACTTTTTTTCGGTAGCAAGACAAATTTATTTTGGTGGGCTGTATAATTAGTCGCAGAAATTTTGTTGATGATTTATTCACAAAAAAGATGTTGTGTTTATTCTACATCTTTTTTCAAGAGTACGTAAGGAAATGTATCAAAATTTTAATACGTTAGGAATAACACGTTAAAAGGTAAGACCTCGTAAGTCTCACTAGTTCGGACTTCCATTGTCTACTATATAAAATGATTTGAAATCCCTAAAACAACTAAAAAAGAATAATTAAAAATGAATAGCTGAAAAAACAATTATATTAAGCAAAATAAATTTAGAGTATTCCTAATTAAAAACCTTAACTATCATTCAGTTTTTGTGGAGGCGATTTTTTGGTGTATCGAATGTGTGGATTTATAATAAATCTTTATATTATACAATTACCTTTTTATTTTCAAAGCAAGTTTTGCATTTTTTGTATAGTCCATCAATTTGAGAACATTTCCGTACAAATTTGCAATCACTTCACTGATATTTAACTTCTATTTTTCACACTTTTTTGAAGAGCACTTGAAATACGTGTTAACATTATTCGTGTTAATATTGCTTAGTGACATTCAATATTAAATATTTTTCAAATATGAAGGTTATTGAGTGTCTTGATATAGATACAGAAGCTAATAATCGGACACACCACTCAATATAGTGGCAAACCATTACAGACCAGTCACAGTACCTTCAACTGTGTATTCAACAAAGTATTCGACTATTGTTTTTTAGATAGATTAATGTCATTTTGTCATGAATATGATATAATTTCGAGAAACCAACATGGATATTTGAAAAAAGAATCTACGAAGACTGTGGTGTTTTCTTATTATCAAAAAATAATAGAATATATTGAGGCAGAAGAATGCCCTGTTGGAATCTTTTGTGACCTCAGCAGGGCATTTGACTGTATCAATCACGAGATACTACTGGAAAAGCTGTATTAGAGGCTGTCCTCTAGATTGGATAAAATCATTTATACTCAAACGTACACAATATGTAGCCATCAACACTCATTTCTCACAGCAAACTGAAACAGACATTGGTGTCCCTCAGGGGTCCATCGTAAAGTTTNAGTGCTATGTCCGATTATTAACTTCTGTATCTATATCAAGACACTCAATAACCTCCACATTTGTATAATTTCCTGGACCCGGATATCACGCAGGTAGCTATAGCTGCCTCCGTGGTGAGTTTGGTAGTTTTCTTGTAAACACAAGATCTATTAACTGAAACCACAAATGTGCGGCTGGCTCCTGTTGGTGGCTCCGTGCATTTGTATTTCTTTCTTTTGGTAAGCAAGTGTTGCCCATCCTTACACTTGGCTGCACCATACTGATGATGGGCCAAAAGCCTGAAACACGTGTCTATCGTTTACCACTATCTTGAGTGCTATGTCCGGTTATTAACTTTTGTATTTAATATTTTTCGATAAAAATATTCATAGATTCAAAAAACAAATGGAGAATTAAAAATCCTTTTAAGTGCGATATCTCACTAACCCTCATATCTAATTTTGAATAGAATACTGTCACTCGAAGGATTTTTAGGGGTAAGTATAAAATTATTCTTGAAAATTGTTGCAAGTGTTACCGATAAATTGTAAGTTATGTAAAAAATAAATTTATCCATTGTTTCTGAACAGCACTGAACAACTTTTATGTAGTCCAAATAACCCTGCTTGATTTATAAACTTTGGAGTTACTTCTGATCAAAGTGAGCACTTCCAATTAATTGATTTTTTGTTCATTTTTACCCCTGTAGTTCCTTAATGTTGGTGTTATTCACACATAAGTAAAAATGTCGAATTAATATCTACTGCTACTCATTGGTGATTGAATGATTGATTGGTAGGAGTTATCAGAAGAAATATATCAAGTGAACTGATTTGTATACAATTTCGGTTAGATTTTTGATATACTTTCGGCACGGTTTCAAGAAAATCGAAGACAAATAAACAACGTGATCTTAAATATCCTTCGAGTTAAAAATACCATTCTCAAAACATTCTCAGAATGAAGTCAATTGATTCTCGGTGGTTTGTTTCACTGAGAGTTTTTCCAGTTATCTCGTCTCAATTACATCCTGCGTAACAACGTGTATGTCTATAAAATGTATCCGAGAGTTACACAAAAACTTTATAGACTGCAAGTTTTACTGAATTTTCGGAGTTTCAGTATTCTGCAGTCAGTCAGCTATTGGTAATTTGCTAAAATGTCGTGAACGGCTTTTTTAATTTGATACTAATCAAAGATACTGAAATTCTATTGCGAAGCATCACGCACAGATGTTATGCTACGATCACCATTGAATTTTATGTGTAGTTGCTTCAATAAAATCCGTGAACATTGCGATATTAATTTCGATTCTCTGAACGCCTTGGTTTCATGTATCCACAGTTACTTTTAATAATACTATAAATAATCTTTGTGTCAGTACTGCTACACTGCATGATTTGTAACTTTTTCTGTTATATACTCAATTTTTCATTCTTTTTTTGAAATTCTTCGTATATGAATATTCTATACAGTGCATGTCTTTAATGTCGCTCCTTTTATTTTTTGAACGAGTCAACTCAAAAAATTGAAATTTTGAATAATGAAATTAATGCATGAATACTTTATTTCGAAGTGAAATTGACACATAAAACTTTCAAGATGGCGAAGGGCGCCTTCTGGGAAAAAAAATAGAATGGAAAGGGGGGTCTTCTGACACATCATTTTGACGCTCCTGACGAATACTTCACAGCCCTAGAATATGAAGTAAATATCCTCTCCTACTACAAAATGGCGGAACATTTAATAACACACAAACTTAATATCAATATTTCTAGAAATATTCCTTTTTATCTGCCATATGGCAATTTCAACAACACGATAAGGTTTGTTAAGTTTTTTTTTTTTATAAAAACGACAAAAAATGTCAGTACGNTCCATTATATTTAATATTAATTTCATGTATACTCTGTAATAATAGCATTTCCTGTAACTGGATATATCTGTTGGAAATAAATCACTTTTTTATAATTGGGATATTTCCTAACTAAATGCCACACAAAAAAGTGAGACAGGAAAATAGGAAACTTTGATTTTTGGAAAAGTGGTGTCTGTAAAAATGCGATACTAATAGATTAACAATAATTGATTTTTTGGTAAGATATTACAGTTACATACATTTTCTTTTTATTTTCTTAGAACTATTGATAATTTGCAATTATTTTCAAAAAAATAACTCCGTACAAAGATGTGTAGATCATGCAAAGAAGTAACTTTCAGACACAAAATGGAAGAAAAACCCCTCTCCAAACTACTACCTCCACATAAACTGTGAATTACACGATTGAAAAATACTTTCGAAACAGCTATTTTCATATAAACTTTGAATTACACAAAAACACTTTTTTCCATTCAGTTTGTATTCCAAACATTCGTTATGGAATTGAGTAAATGAAAGAGGTGAAGTTTCATATACATCACTGTCATCTTATTCCGATGTTTCGGAATAAGACTTTTACCTTATTTTTTCTTATTAGTCAATGGGCTATGCTTGAAGACTGACAGTAAACAAATCTAATGAGTCCGAAATCGGTCTGCAAGTGTGCCCTTTCCAATATTGAAGGTCGACTCTTTTAGTTGTATAGCTAATTGCATATGCAGAAAATTTTCTGTGAAGATTCCTGCACTGACGCCTGTCGGATATAATCCAACCCCCTTCGTGGTATTAGCCAGGGGAGTAGTTGTTTTCTGATAGGCGTCAGTCCATTCAAACTAGTGTGTAGGTATATCCGAGACTGACTTGAACATTTAAAGTTCATTTCTTTAGATTTACTTACCTTTTTGCACTTTTTGCATCTTATATTGCACCAATCTTGGTAGCAATATAAGATGAATCACTCAATTTATTCATAAAATTAGGACTTTATATAACGAATGAGTTGAATCTACTCATGTCGTCGATGGCAGTATATAATGACATTCATTCGCTAATTTGATTGAATCCCAGCCATAGGAATCTTGTTTAAATTGAAAGGAAAGAATATTTTTGGGGAAAGAACGGTTTTGGCTTCCTACTTCTTCATCTTTATACAAAAAATCTAAGAAACTTCAAAATCGAGGAAGGAAGCCATTTTCAGCAAAACGGTAAGTTTTATCACAAAAATACTTCAAACAAAAATTGTAGATCATGAAATTATCTACAGAAAATGTATCGATACTTTTTTTCCTACGAGCCACCGTTTTTGAGATATAAGTTGTAAAGTTGTAATCGTCACACATTTCCACGCCATCTATGTGGTAGTGTACTTAGCGTGTTTTTTTCAACGTGGTTTCCCCAGTAGACCTATTCCAGGGGTCAGTTGTGATTCTGTTTAGTTTTGCAAAATAATGGATATTAGCAGAGATTGAAAAGATAAAAGCAATTTAAGTTAAAAAAAAGTTGTGGAATTTAATCGTCCAAGTCGTAACTTTCAAATTCTTCTTCTTGTTCTTCTTCATCCTGAGTACATGTATACTGCGTTAATAGCGATGTATCACATGTCGTCTCGTTGGGATCAAACGGATCCTCCACTGATAAATTGATAATTAGAAAGGCGGGCTACCTATGTCAACATAAATACAGCTTACGAACTAGGAATCACGAGTCATCGGTGAACCACCAGGATGAATAGACCTCTGAAGAAGTCAGTCACTCGTGCTGCCAAAACGTTAGGATACAGTTCCAATCCACGACGACGTTCAAACTCGAACGAAGATTGTAACACTGGATTCTCCACTGTTGGTGATTCAATATTAAAGCACGACTGGACTTGATAATGTGTACATGCCAGGGAACAAAACAGTCCGGCTTTTTGCAACCACATTTAGCACTGCACCCCCTTTTACAGTTGCAAAAAATTGTGTTCAGCAGTTTTTCCGGCTCAGATGGAAATAAAGTTTGGACTGGTTCTAATGAATTGTTGACCAACTTCCAACCCCAGTCTGTAGAGTCTAGCTGAAAATCAAGCCACACTTGAACTTGGTAATATACCCGAAAAAGATGTTGATGAGCAGCAACTGAGGTTGGAGGAAGACAAGGTAATTGCTCTTGTTTTTTACTTTTGGTATTTTTAACGAAACATGCATATCTATATTTATCTAAGCAGGTAGTTTTTTTAGGAGCTCCGTACCTACATAGAAAGAAGAAAGCGAATGCCGTTAGTGATTATTTCTTGTCGAGTTGAATTACTATTTTTTAAAACTTTAGCACATTGAACTAAATATTTAGTTCAAAATTAAGGGACAGTGTTTCATTTTACCTGATATTCTTATAGTTTTAACTCATGTATATTTTATATTATAAGTGTAAGTTACAATGACCGATAGAAAAATATTTGAACATATATTANGTTGCAATGACCGATAGTATTAGTGCATTTCTTGTAGATAATTTTATGATCTACAATTTTTGTCTGAAGTATTTTTATGATAAAACTTACCGTTTTGCTGAACATCGCAAAAAACTCATTTTTTTTACCTTTGACCTTGAATAAAAATTTTTCTATACAGAGGAAAGATGGGGAACTTTAAAATTCTATTTTTAATCATATTTTAAACAACTTTACTGATTTCCAGCTTGGTGGGTAGCTTTACTCTTATTTTTTGGTCTAATTTGACCGGACTATTCGAGATATTTACAATTTTCTATATCGATGCATATTACTTAGCTCCTAGGGCGCTAAGTGAAGTTGCAGAACATTACAAAAACTAAGTATTTGGTGGATCTCATCATAATAAACAACTTTTTTCTATGAAATGTTTGATGGCAATAACTAAAATTGTAAAAAACTTTTGACGAAACCCGACCATATTTTTGAAAAATTTCAACAATTTGTATACTTGTGATGCACTGTTTGGAAGCTTTGGTATGGTAATGTAGTTTTTTCCCAACACCAAGCTGTTATTTTAACATCTCGACAAGTGTTTCGATCACCAAGCGATCATCTTCAAGAGGAAGATCAAACTGGTCTTCCTCTTGAAGCAACACCAGAATTGACCGAAATTCCTTTCTCAACTGTACGTAAAATAGTCAAAAACAAACCTTATGAACGCAAGACGTGATGTGATACGGGATTACCAAAACCTTAAGATGTTCATCTAATAAAATCGGTAAAAAAACAATATACGACTGTTACAAAAGCAACAATATTCCTACAAACTCTTCAGAACTGGATAAAGAAACTAGGATTTACATTTAAAATAATAAACAACCGTCAATCAGTTATGGGAAGCAGAAGAATAGTGGAATTGCGTAACAAATACTTAGAACAAATAACTAAATATAGACAAGAACAACGGTAAATTTTCTATTTGGACGAAACTTAGTATGACACTCACGACACAGTTACGAAAGGGTGGACTGATGGTTCGAGAATCTATACGCGTAACATGTCTGCAAACAAAGGATCGCGACTAATCATTGTGCACTGCGGAGGAAGTAAAGGATGGGTTCCGAATTCTTTGAAATTATGTGGAAAAAAACTTGAGGACTATCATAAGAGCATGGAAGCTAATAATTTTGAGGAATGATTTGAAGACACATTGATCCAAAATTTGGATGCGAATAGTATAGGTAATAGTTCTTGACAACGTTTCCTGTCATTCGCGACAGCTCATCAAAGTACCGAATAAAAATTCGATGAAAGATGAAATACAAAGTTTTTTAATGGATAACAATTTGTATTTTGTAGATAACTATACAAAAAACTAACTACTTGAAGTTTTACAGACGAACAAAAAAAAATCAATTCCAACACCCTGTATCTCCGAAACGAAGCATTTCCAGACACAAGTTTATATAGACTTTTTTTCTTAGAATATATTCGTCTTGAGGGTTTCCCAAACTACTTGGAGTTGCCTTTTCTACTGGATTTCTTGAATTCTTTCTTAGATTTTTTATCTTATTCTCCTATTTGTTTCCTGAATTCAGTATTATTTGATTCAGGGAAATATTCCTTTTGTTCTGTCTTTTTCCCTAATCTTAAAATGTTATTGATTTCCGCTTTTTCTATTTTTATTTCTAGTTTTGTTTCTATTTTAATCATTAATTTTATTAGCTTTTCCTGATTTTCGTTTTGTTCTTCTTCAATGCCGTAGAAGACTAAGTTGTTAAGTTTTAAGTGTTTTTCAATTTTTAAAATAGAATATTATTGTCACTTTATTCTTAAGCTTTTTGTTTTCAGATTAACAATGCTGAAGTACATCATACCGTTCGTCATATTGGTAGGAGGAACCCTGATCATTAGTCAGGTGGAAAGCTGCAACGAGGCCGTCTGTGGAAGTGTTGTGAGCAAGTGTTTATTGACGAAGTCGTGCAATTGTGACTTGAAAAACTGCACCTGCTGCAAAGACTGCTTCAACTGTTTGAGTTATTTGTACACGGAGTGCTGTTCATGTGTGGGTGAGTTAATTGATACGTCTATTTCAAACATCCTGTACCGGTGTGTTATGGTTGGAAACTCGTTTTCTTGTTTTGCACACGTAGCGAAATATTTTAGTGCAAAGAACTTTAGATTGTACAACGGAACATACAAGAATGAGTATACGGTGAAAATTGTTGGATGGACGTCCTTTTTTTGATCATATTCATTTTTGTTTATTTCTTTTGTGTCTCTTACATGTGACCTACAAAAATATTCACCATATTTTTATGTAGACATTATATTTTTTAAATATTCACCATATTTTTGTATTACTGGTATCTCTGAAAATATTATTTCCCACAAAAGTTAGTTATAGGTTTATACAGTGCATTTCTTTAAAGTTCCGCCATTTTGTAGTAGTTGAAGATATTAGCATAGTCTAGGGTTGTGAAGTATTCATCAGGATCTTGAAAATGATGTGTCACAAGACCCCCTTTTCCATTGAAATTTTTTTCCCAGATGGCGCCCAGTCGCATCTTCAAAGCTTGATCTGTCAATTTCACTTCAAAATAAAGTATTCATGCATTAATTTAATACACGTACTTTCTTGTCCTGCAGTGGAATTCTTCATTCATTTAGTGTAGTATGATCTTAAGCCCTTTACTTTGTACAATATTCCAAGAAAGAAAAATTGATGTTATTTTTTTACCAAAGTTGGCGCTGAGGCCTTATCCCCCAAAGCCCCGTTACATTCGGGAAGGCGCGCCAGCATTATCAACCAACGACCACTCCCCACACCGTGGGGTAAGTGATCATTTGGTATGAAAATCATGTGCCCTGAGTAAGCGCAGTGAGCCAAGAATGACAGTTTTCTGCATTTGTCCGGCTAAGATTTCTGCGGCAAAACGGAACGATTTTGAGATTCGAGAGTAGATAGGGCATCATTTCCCTAAAGACTTCAATAATCAGGACAACTCTCTTGACAGAGTGGTCTGGATAGAGTCTACGGAGCTCGAAGAGATAAATCTCGATATTTCATCTGTTTTTTCTCCTTTTTTCAAACGATGGAGCTGAAAACTTCACGACAAATATCGTCTTGCTCTGGTGGTCGAGAAGGACTACATCAGACTTATTAGCTTGTATGAGCCTGAGGGTGGGAAACGAATAGTTCCAATATATTCGGCACATTTCGTTCCCCACAACGGATTCAATATCCCCCGGAGCGTAGGGTAACACCGGTGCCTCGTCAATACCGTAAGAGAACCATAGATCGTATTATAGCACTCTTAGGGCCGCGTTATGTCGATTGATATAGGCCGAGACCACATATGCTGGACATGCTGATAGCAAGTGCATTAGGGTCTCGGGCGTCTCGCGGCAGGCCCTGCACCTTGTGTCAGGAACCTCTTTACCCATCATGCGACTGCAATAGACTAAGGTGTTGAAGACACCATCCTGGCAAGCCATGATGAACTCCTCAGTTTTCGACTTCAGCCCACTCGACCTGAGGAAAGCCAAGGTCTTCAATGTTATTGAAGAAGACCTCATGCATTGGCTTATCCTTGTGTTTCCACAGAAGTGAGGTGATCTCTGCGGCATTTATATGAGCTATTTGCTGAACGGGTTCTACACTATAACAATTTTCAATTGAAGGTTGTAATGAGATCATTATATTACCTTTGTCCTAATGGATTCGAGGGTTGGCGCTTTATTCTCAAAAAAGAAATAATGAATGGTATAGCGTACAAAATTTTTCTGGTACTCGTCCAATTAATTTTTTTTTCTACCAAGACAATGTACTTTTGGAGCTTGCACAATCCCAGGCACCTTTTTTTACGTACAATGCGTTCAATTGTCGACACGGATATTCCCGTTAAAAATGAACACTGGGCTACAGCTTCCACTGTACGGAGTGTATTTTTTAAATTNGACTTTACAGCTGCCCCAAGGAGAATTATTATTATTATTTTTAGATCTTTAAACTTTTTAGTTCACCCAGTTGAGTCACTGCGTGAATTGAAAGTATTTTTTACAAAGAAGAATTGGGGTTCCCGTTCCCTACTGCTAGTTGTCAACACTTGCCAAATTTATTCGAGCCAATTTTTTTTTCTCAATTGCACTTCCTGATAAAAGTAGGTAGTGGACAGTTACCATCTCTCTTATCATTCGCGCATCTAAGAAACACAGCTAGATTTGCCAATGTGTATTTACAGAAGACCAACTCACAAGAAACAGTGTGAATAATGAATTCAACCACAACCAAACTACCAAGAGAGAGTAATCATTAAGACTCTAGTTGATCGTGTTTTCAGGTAAAGACGTGCAGTCCGACAGGTTACAGTGAACGTTCACAACGAGTAGAAAACTCTAAACGAACGGAAAAATAGGCTGTCTGATAAGTTTTTTTTTTCACAATATTACACTAGAAATGATCTGTTGTTCAGTTGCAGTTAGCTTTCATGTATCCATCTGAATAATCTGAATAAAAAAGCGGCATATTTTCATTGCCTTTTTTTATCACGCTTTTATTTGCTTCACCTGTATGTATGTATGTTTGTTTGTTTATAACTCTCCTTTTCATTTCATATTTATTTCCGTTTCAATGCTCGGGATCTGTATTTGATCTGTATTTGACAGAAGTATCGATATTATTGTTTGATCTATTCGCGGACAGATGGCGCTGTCCGTAACTCCTTGATATAATTCGAATTCACTCTACATGTATTCCTTCATTTGAAAAAAGTATATATTTTTTCATTAACACGCGTGCCTGCTGCCTTGGCATGGTAGCTGATTTTCAAGCTCCCTCTCCGGAATAGGAAAATATCAATGATCATTTTTCTAAACAATATACGGCTGATTGATCCCANAAAAGTCCATAGGATAATTTTACAACAATATCAATGGATTTAGCTTCTTCTCTCTCTCTCTCTCTCTCTCTCTCTCTCAGTTAAAATATTAAGCCCACATTGACCATGATACGGGATGATAGCTGAATGACCAGCCCCGTTAGCCAAAGGAACAGATGAAAATCGACTCGACAGTAATTTTTCCTTCAACATAATATTGTCGGCTTGTTGGAAACTGCATCAACGGCGTCTTTAGTACTTTATCTCTTTGGAAACGTTGAAAAAGACATTGCTAGGACTATAGTTGTATTTATGAATTGACAGCCAATTTTTTTTAACGTTGACTGATACAAAAAAATGTTCGCTCGAACGTTTTAGAAAATGCTTATTCAAGAAACATTTTATTGTGATATTTTCACTAAACAGTTTTACAAAAACGCAACATGGGTTTCGCTATACAATAGCTTCTTCAGGCGTCTGAAGTTTTTCTTAAATACGTCACCAAGTATTGGCCGATTCTATCACATATATTAGAAGCTGCTCTCCTTGATAAAATGAATGTCCAGGAAAATTCAGCCGGTTTTTTCAACCCATTGTCCGCTCTAGTCCTGGACAATTCGAAGTTCAAACAATGTGAACTTTCACGACTATGAGGTCAACCTGAGCATTTTCACAATTATTTCATCACCTTTGATGATGCTTACCGCAGTAGGAGGCGAAACTTCAAGCATAGAAACTTGCAGACCACAACCAACAAACCCGGAAAGTAGCCTCAACAAAATTAGAAATTGTATATAGTGGTTTCCCTTTTATGGAAATTTCCAATATTTCTCGGGTCTGGGTCTGGGTCTGGTCTTCTAATTCCACAGTCATCTTATTCAAGAGTTCAAATGAAAGCAACCTTTTATTAGCAAATCAGAAAATGATCTTGATTGCTTCAAGTTAATTTGATGAAAAATGTATTAGAGCTGAGCAGGTTAATTGCATTTTTTATAACCCAATATTTTGGTACTATCCCAGATGAAAGCCAATTTAGAATATGGATATCGTTATGAAATTCAATCAAGTAGTTTAAAACCTGTATACTTGTTTAAAATTTCAACGTCGTATCTAGTTGCACAATGTTGATCGAATGTGATTAGACTGTTGATATTACATCAATATCATTTAAAACGAAATATTGTTGATTGTTTTAATTTACATGTATTATTCATTAGAAATTTTGCAGGCGATAATCAACAACCATAAATAGACCTGTTTTTATTTCTCAAGGACAGACTGTATTTTCAATGAAAACTATTTGAGGAAACAACTATTAGGGCCTTGATTAACCTGTTGCTGAATATACCAACTTCTCTTCTCAACGAAATGTTGGGAAGCGTGCAAACTACAATATCAGAAGCAATACAATAAACATCGTCATCAATATGCTTGAATTGGCTCCAGAAAAAAGCCAGTCCTTAATTTGACCAACAAATTTTCAATTTTTGCCAGTTTGATTTGGCGTTTATTTTAACACGTTCAACGCCATGTGTATCTTTTTCGATACACACTGTCCTATCCAATGTGTATCGAAAAAGATACACGACGTTCATCTCGTTCAATGCGTTGTGTGTCGTCAACTCGCACACTTGCCGTGTGTTTAATAGGACGAAAATGAAGTTTTGGCCTACACGGAAGTTTGTGTATGCCTGGGTTGGGATATGGATGTTTATATTTTGAAATATCATAAAAATTATATGGTGGTAGAATAAAACAATGTATTCTCTGAAAAATTGTAATGAAAAAACTTATGAAACTGAACAGCATGGTGAATAAACATTAGTGAGTATTATTGAAACATTTACGACACAAAAATGTTCCGCAAACAGAACATTTTGTTATAACTTGCGAGGCTATAACAAGTTTTCCGTCAATCTCTTTCCCCTTTCTGCCATATTTTCTGTAGCATTCCGCACATCGTCCACGTACATTCTTCCCCTCCACTTCATTATTTATAAGATAGTGTTTCCCCTTCGTTTTCNGTAATTGTACTTGTTTTTTACTTTTGATATTTTTAACGAAACATGCATATCTATACTTATCTAAGCAGGCAATTTTTTTTGGAGCTCCGTACCTACATAGAAAGAAGAAAGCGAATGCCGTTAGTGATTATTTCTTGTCGAGTTGAATTACTATTTTTTAAAACTTTAGCACATTGAACTAAATATTTAGTTCAAAATTAAGGGACAGTGTTTCATTTTACCTGATATTCTTATAGTTTTAACTCATGTATATTTTATATTATAAGTGTAAGTTACAATGACCGATAGAAAAATATTTGAACATATATTACAACTACAAAGATGTACGTGGCGTACTCATGCATATTATGACGATTACAACTTTTACAAATTTTTGAATCGTTATATCGCAAAAACGGTGACTCCTAGAAAAAAAGTATTGATACATTTTTTTGTAGATAATTGTATGATCTACAATTTTTGTCTGAAGTATTTTTATGATAAAACTTGCCGTTTTACTGAAAATCGCGAAAAACTCATTTTTTTGACTTTGACCTTGAATACAAAATTTTCCATACAGGGAAAGATGGGGGACTTTCAAATTTTATTTTTAATCATATTTTAAACAATTTTATTGATTTTCAGCTTGGTGGGAATTTAGGTAGCTTTACTCTTCTTTTTTGGTCTAATTTCACCGGACTATTCGAGATTTTTACAATTTTCTATATCGATGCATATTACTTAGCTCCTAGGGCGCTAAATGAAGTTGCAGAACATTACAAAAACTAAGTATGTGGTGGATCTTGTCATAATAAACAACATTTTTCTATGAAATGTTTGATGAAAATAACTAAAATTGTAAAAAACTTTTGACAAAACCCGACCATGAATATTACTGGAGTTTTTTCCCAACACCAAATCGTTATTTTTAACACCACGACACGTGTTTCGATCACCAAGTGATCATCTTCAAAGAGGAAGATTAAATCTTTCATCTTCGTCTATAATCTATAATCTTCTATAATCTTTCTCTTTGAAAATGATCACTTGGTGATCGAAACACGTGTCGAGGTATTAAAAATAACGATTTGGTGTTGGGAT
>NW_019293600.1:2545-33899 GCF_000500325.1 Leptinotarsa decemlineata | reverse complement strand
TAACACGATTGTCTAATGCAAATTTCTGCAGCTGTCACTTATTTATTGATAGTATCCACAACAATAATAGTCTTCGGATGAAAACTATTATCTCTTAAAGATTTTTTGTATTGTATTTTTATGAACTGAGTCTACACCGGTTCTATTCATTCAGTAATATTCATTACTACAGCGAAGGTTCCAAACAGTGCGTCATAAGTACCATTCTCAAGTATTCTAACACTATTCTAACACAATTCAGAGAATAAATAAGTCATCAATATCACAAAAAAAAAATTAAAATATTTTAGGATTGAGAAAATCTTGGGGTTTGGTTAGAATTTAAAAATTGTCGGAAGAGACAACTGCTTTGTTGAGCCGATTTTCTATAGTTTGTGCCTGTATTTCTTGGTTACGTATAACAAAAAACTTGTAGATTTTGATATTGCACGTAGCTTTTGCATTCCGTTACGACCTTCACAGCATATGACATCGGCGTAGCTATAATTGAAAAGTAAAATATGCCATCACTTTGATCGAAAATAAATTCATTCACTTCTCATTAACATATTTAGCCATCAAGTTTGATTTGACTTTGAAATAAATGCAAGGTTATTATCTGTCGACGTCATGCTAGACGGATGTGTGTGAGGTACCCAAAACAGATGCGTAGACTCAACACATAACATTTTACAGGAGAACGGACTGACATTTTTCACACATATGCATGTCTAACATGAACTACCACATATTCATTAATGATTAAAAATGCTACACTATATTTTTCTGAAATATAATTACATCATAATTTGAAGCAACATAGTAGATGATATTGACGTAAATTCAACTGAAAAATGTGTATCACCTCACTTTGGTCTCTTTTTCCCCACATATTGGCCAGATCTGATGGTGAAGTTTGGTTTAACCTTGAAACTGAATGCTAGGTTTTTCTCGAGGGTCGAGTTTCCATGTATGCCGATGACACAACAATCATTGTGACGTCCTCAGGTCTAAATGAAATTGAAAATAAACAAAACTAGTAATCAATTAATTCGAATGTTGGTGTAGAAACAATCATTTAATAAATAATGAAGATAAAACAACATTTATCCAGTTTCAAATATCAGCGCCCTCTCCAAATAAATCTAGGTTTCGAAACAACAGAATATACAAAATTCCTTGGAACACAACTTGACAATGAATTGTCTTTCAATAATCACATCGAATAATTGTGCACTTCTCTGAAAAACGTATTTTGCCTTCCTTACAATGAAATCTAATTTTTTGAGACATACTCTCTTGGATATATACTATGGTTTATTGTATTCTAAGCTTAATATAAATATGCCAGGAAACACTCATCAGAAATAAAAAGCTACGTGCAATATCAAAATCGACAAGTTTTTTCTATACCTAACCAAGAAATACAGGCAGGGCGTTAAACATAATGTTGTCAAAACAAAAATCGCTTTCGAAGATTACGTGGCCTGTTTGGAAAATGGTCCCGAAAAAGCAATCACACAAAAATTAATAAAATCCTATAAGCATAGGGTGTATTCAACAGAACAAACGAAGATTGATCTGAATCCTAACGATGATAAACGCTATCTAATTCCCGAAACCTACCATACTTTTCAATGGGGACATTACTCAATTCGAAATCTATGAATATTGATTGATAACAATATCAACTACAAATTATTCTCGTCTCACATGAACGGTTTTATGTACGAGTGGAAATCACATATCACATTGAAAGTTTTTGTTTACATATTATTCTGTTGCTGAGATACAGGTGTATTTTTATGAGTCAAAGCAGAACTATTGGAAAAATGAACCCTACTATCATTTATTTCAAATTGAATCATACACCTATTTTCTTTCGAGCGAAGTTTCATATAGGGCTATTGGCGATGCTTTTTCCTCTATAATCTAAAAACAAACGCTCCAGCAGCTCTACTTCCAGGGTGGTATGGAAACGAGCAAAGAAAACTGTTTTAACTATGAATTCACAACCTGATGATATCAACCCCTTGTCCTCATTTTATATGGTAACATTTCTTGGTCTCTTCCTTTGAAGCGCTTATAAGTATCTATTAAGTCGATGTATTTCCTGAAAATATTGAATTCAACTCTTCCATCATATCTTTCGTAAACAGAAAACAATAAAAAATATTTATATATTGTGTAAGATCTTGTTCATTATATCTTTTCGGTTTACATTTTGTAAGAAGTTGTTTTGAATCGTTAGTTAACTTGAATGTTTTGTTATTGATGTTCAAAATATTATTTTTAATTGAACCAGACTTTTTCTATGACATACATCATCTTGTAAAATCAAACCATAACACAGAGGAAAGATTCATGTTGACTTCACGACGACAGATCGACATAACCAGAAACATAACCAAAAAACTAACCATTAAATTATCTTTTGTGAAAGCTGTTTAGAAAAATGTGTAACTGAAACTGGTTTTGATCTATTTCACTACCAAAATAACCAAAAACATAACCATTTAATCATCTTGTATGAAAGCTGTTTGGAAAAGCGTGTAACTGAAACTGGTTTTGATATATTTCAGTTTAAGATCAATTCAAAAATATCTGTTAACTTCTTTTGAATACATGTTGTATTATAGAAAATGCCAAGTCGAACAAACATGTTATTATCAGCAAACTCTTTTCAATAACAGTACTTATTGAGATTAAAATCTTTCATAATTATCAATCAACCACATCTATTCTACCATAATTCTATACAAATATCTTCAAATATGGAGCTACTTAATCGAAAATTGGTATGATGGAGATTGCGATCATACTGTTCGAATGAAACAATCACATTACAATTGAAGCGTATCAGTTGTTTTGCTATTCGTCTGTATATTTGATCTAAATACATAACGCCGATATCTTTATGGCTACACATCGAAAAAAAAAATTCAAATTTGTACCATTATATTTCAAATACGCACTTGATGTTATGAGAGTTTACTTGATTTTGAGATTTACTGGTGTGTAATTTTTCTGCGTATAAGTAGAATGGCTTTAGTTTTATAAGGAGACTAGATCAAGTTTATTTTTTTGCAACCATTCTTAGCTGGAAATGAAGTCCAAACATAACGCATTTATTATTCAACACCAGACAGCCCTGTTTCGACTCGCCATAGCTCTCATCAGTGGTGTTACGCTGAACCACAAATGCATTGCTAGAATCAACTGTACTTGAAGAACAAGCTATAGTAAAGAAGCGGATTTACATCTCTGTGCATCATACTCTGATAAGTTATGAAACACGATGAGAATTGTTTGATCGTCTTGATAGTTTATATTGCACTCATTGTGTGATGGTCCGCGATAATTATTTTCAGGTATTAGATGATTATGGTCGCGTACTTTTTTGTCTGAATGGTTTGTCACATATATGACGATATATCTATATCGAATGGACACTGAAACACAGTTGCAACATCTGCAGCAAAGTGACCTATCTCGTCGGCAAACCATTTCATAAAATTTTTACCACGAAATGATCGATAAAATGATAGCGTCTCATCATAAGAGCATTTCACATAATATCCAATAGATGCCGGAATGTGTCGTTGATATTTATTGCCATCTTGTGTGGATACCAATACACTCTCAAGATCGGCATATATGATGAAAGGCGATGTAATTTCATTTTTGAAATTTTTTAACTTCAAAATATGTTTTCCCTCCATGGGTAATTTTGGTAGGTATTCCTTTGTCTTCGAACAGTCTTCAAGGTGTTTATCCAACTCAGCTTGCGTGGAAAAATAGTGAAAACACCTATTGCAAAAATATTTTTACACGCTTTATATTAGCTTCAGTATGTATGTATGTATGATTGTTTGTATGCATGTTTGTGTGTAACTCCCAAGATCGGGATTTGTATTTTCATAATTATCGCGATTATTGCTTGATCTATTCGCGGGCAGATGACGCTGTACGTAACTATCAATTATTGCAATCGAATCAAAATGTACTTTATTGTTGAAGATGAAATCTCATTGACAAAGTGTTACTATTCTAAGAAATATAAGATACACAATTCAAAAGAAATTGTCGAAGATAAAATATTATTGTCATAGTGGTATTATTTTGAAGAATATTCGTTATTGTTCAAAGCTTATTGAAAAAAAATTATTTCCATTATGGTTGTCGAGTTGATTACTCACCAAACTAGATAGATCTTTCATCAAAACAAAGTGTTTTCTGGTTGGTGACGTAACATCATAAACATTTATTGAATCTTCACATATTTCATCATAATACATCTGTTCTCCTGTTTTTCACCTGTTTTTCTTCTGTTTTTCCGTTGATTAGCTGTCGCCCCCATACGAACGAAAACTCTCAGAAGTTGAGAAACTTGTGCGAGCTAAGGACTAACGAGGTCTCACGTTTGAAATGTGATTCCTACAACATGTCTTGAATCATGAGTAGATTCACATGTTTGCTTTCATATTTTGATTTTGCTAGGCTCAATCTTAGCGGTATTACTGTATACTTGGATTTAGAAAGTTTCAACGTATAAACGTTGACTGAGAGATCATTTCGCTCTTCGAATCTATTTATCTGAATAATTGTCATCGGAAAGTGAATTCCTTTCAACTTCAGAACTTTTGAATAGTTAAGATAAGATGGGGAACTGGATACAATGCCGAAACAATGGCCCAAGCGAAGCAGGCATTATCATGATTTTTTACATTTATGCATGCTTGTTTTCGTTTGATTTGAGAAGGCAGCTCAATGTGTATGATGAACCTCTCTACGGCACAATTTTTTTTTATGTTAACCCCCAAATTCACTACTGCTTTCAACGTCCAATCACTGTCACGTTCCTGAAACTCTTATAACTTTATCATCGTCCATAGAATTTCTAATTAGAATATCTATGGACGATGACTTTATCATGATTGGCTCCATAACATGTTCTTCAAACCACATATTCATATCAGTGGTACTATGGATGGATGCGTTAGATGTTGTGAAATACTTATATTCGTTTAAGATTCGATCGCCTTTGACAACCTCAAATTCTCCACCGAATGTCATATTAACTTTCAAAAATGCATCATTTTTCAATACATTTTGAATTCGTCCACAAAAAGGGTCTTACAGTCGATCATAAATGAGGTAGGGTCCTTATGCTTGAGATTACTAATCACTCCAGTCCGGATACGCTAATTGAAAGCCGATACTGAATCATACCAATGTACTCGATTAGGTCTAATCGAGTACATTGGGATGATTCAGTACCGGCTAATGAGGCCTGCTCCTGTCTCCATCTCAAATTTTATCTGATTACGTAGTGTTGTAATATTGGCCACGAATGCTAGTAGATTGGGTTTCCCACCCATAGTAGTAGTATTTTTCAGAGCTATTTTATTCTTTTAGCCTTATAACACTCTTTAAGTCCATCCTTCACTGTTTTCTCCTTGTATTCATCCTTTATGAGGCTAAGGATAGATGCGATATATTTCACCACATAAGCAAACATTTTTCAAAATTGCAGAAGCAGGTTGAACAATAACTGATCGACCGAAGTGGAGCGCTTATACATATAGCCGGGAAATATTCCTCGAACAGTAAATTAGAAACAGCACCAACTAGCGGGGAAAGCTTTGCGTTAGAAGTAATCTGATCAAATATGAATATGAATAAAATCTGCTATAGAGACACATGTCTTATGGAATCATGGTATGTCAGAAAAATTAATTTCTATGATGATAAATATATTAGTCTGAAACACTATGCTTATAGAAACAACAGTAGAAATGTGGAAAATAATGTGTATCGCACTATTACAATACCCAATTCGATAGCGACAAATTGCATTATTGTATCTTTATCACGCAGCATGTTAATGAGAAATAGAGAGAATAGAGAAATCAATATTTGAAAACTTCATAATGAATATATTGAAGTGAAAAATTCTTTGAGATACTTGTGTTCGCCTTCTTCAGCCTACACTGATCGTAAGTATCGATATTAGGTTGCATCCAACTCATGTATTGGAATTGAATGCTAGTTTGTATCAAACTAATAGTGATGCACTTCTCATGGATACATCATAATACAACATGAAAAAGTTGGTGTGAAGCAGGCGTGTGTATGTGCGAAAAAGGTGTGCATTATGTAATATTCTGGGGCTCACAGACCCGTATAGCAGGACATCGACCTGTAACATCGACATACGTAACCAAGAAATACAGGCACAAACTATAGAAAATCGGCTCATCAAAGCAGTTGCCTTTTCCGACAATTTTTAAATTCTAACCAAACCCCAAGATTTTCTCAATCCTAAAATATTTTTCTTCCGAATATGTATTCTCCAATTCAATTTCACTCTTTTCAGTGTTTTCCCTACATAAAATAGACCTAAATAATAAGTGTTCTTTCATTCGTCACAATGATTACAACATTGCACAAGATTCCTATGTCTTTAATTACAATTCGTCTTAACTTTACCTTGACACAACTCAAGTTGATAATTTTCAGGCGAATACTTCAAGAGATTTTACAATATCGTTTATACGATTATTTAATATCCTCACTTCACAATACGTCAACAATACGTCTTATATCGATTACAACATCACGGCTCTCGGTCGCTCACACACATAGGCCCGACTTTTTAATATGGAACAGGTAGGTTGGGAAATTATTCAACCCACGCAAGGGTGGCAATGACTGAATTTCATCTTTAATGCTAGATAGTATTGGGTCGAGCGCGCAGAGTAATTTTATTTTTATTTCAAATACAGTGGATCGTGCGACATCTGAATGGTGTATGAAATCTTGTGGATCTGGGGAAATCTGGCAACACTGTCTTATGGAGAATCCCATGTTGGGACAAAAATTTACAAAACGGAGCTTGACTTTTTTCTCCAAATTTACATGGTATTTCCCATAAGGCGGTGTTGCCATCGGCCCCATGATCTCTTAGCTACTCTACTCTTATTTCCAAAGAACCGGTGATACGAGTTATGACGTTCGAGTTTGCAGGGAAAAATAAAAATGTTTGAAGGGTTTAGAGGCATTGCAGTTTCTCTGTATTGAATATATTTAATTAAGATGATGTTATGATTATTATGTAACATTAATATAATTTGATTTTCATATATTTCATTAAGGGATTCTACAAAACATCCACATATGTATGCAATGGAAAATTCAGCTTCAAATTGTCTGTTTTGTCGAAATTACAATTTTACAAAAAGCACATCTAAATATTTATATCATGGATAAACCTCTAGGATAATATAGTTCTCATATATATCGCACTCACTGAAAAAATTGTCAATTAATCATTCATCATTTCATTTTGGGGGGTAGGTATATCTGTTTATATGATCTGGATTATACCAAAGTGAATTTTTCAGTGAATGCTTCTTAAAGGGCCAGTCCGACGCTTATCAGTATTCCTCTAACTACTTCCATAACAAACTCATGATTTGGAATTTCGATCAGTCTGGCTGATACTTTACAAGATGTTAGTGATTCTGAAGTACCTAAGATGAAAAACAAAATATTTGACAAAATTTTTCATTCGCAGGTCATCTAGAGAATATGTACCGAAAAAAATATTATGATGAGGAATGGCATCTTTGGTGGCGCCTACATAACAACAAAAAAATCTTTTTTTAATAACTTAAAATGTTATGAGCGGGATATTTACTCGGCACCAAATCATTTTGCTCCTGCGCATTGCGTGTCTTGGGATTTCAGAATGTCACAGGGCATAGCAGTATATTTCAAGTAAGTGATATGTATTTTAGATATTCGGAAAAAGAAAATATATAAATTCTTTTTTAGGTAGTGTATGACTCAAACGCGTCGTAAGCACGGAATTACTTTCACGAAAGTGTTAGATTGGGTCACTTCAACTAATAATTCACCAGAACTTAGACACTTATATTTCAATTTAATACTGACAATTCGTCAATAACACTTAAAACACAAAAAATTCATTACCTCACTTCTCAAGTTATCCTAAAAGCACAGTATGAAAAATGAATGTGTGCAAGCAGTCTTTACAGTTTACTGTAAAGACTGCTTGCGCCATCTGAAACGGCGCTGATCTCTCCTAATCAAGTTAGCCATAAATCCAGGGTTTTTAGACATGTTATTCATGATAATAACGTTAAAACCGTTTTAAAATTTGAAGAAATCACAGATCGAATCAACCAATAGCCATGGCCGATGGCGAATGGACAACTCGTTCGCAATTAGTTTTATGTTGTTGATGGGTCTTCAAGGCAGCCAACTGTCTCAAAATTTCACTCGACACTTTAATGCAGAATTATGAAAAATTATCGACAATGAATTAATAAATTCAAGTATTTCATCATATTTAAGCTTCTTTAGTATCATAGGGCTCTTCTTAGATTTCCAATGAGTTTGAAACTTCAACTTCCGCCGTTATTCCCACATAGTATGAGCAAGCGCAGGACTATAGGATTATGACAAAGTACGTTATGATACTTTACGTTATGATGTTATACGTTATGAGGCGTTACGGTTTTTACCGATTACGAATATGATCGTTTGATGTTATGATGCATTGCTGTTATGAACGAATGAATTTGAGATGCATTGTGTTTATGATCGAACTAGCTTTTGCCCGCGGCTTCGCTCGCGTTAAGAAGTATTATTATCAATTAGGTATAGTTTTTGCGGCTTTACTTTTGTTTAGCGTGTGTAAAAAATTAGGGCCTAGAAAACTTCTCTGTACACAATATTCTTAACTAATCTGTCATTAGGCGCGAAAACTATCAAGCTATTGGGTGAACTTACTAGTGAGCAAGCAACATAAAACTGTCTATGAGAAAAGCAATGTTCTCTCAAGTCAATACCCACAAATTTGAGAGATTGCCCCTAAGACATGTTTATTGTCATGGCAAAGCAGGTCAATGCATTAGGTATTAATGGGATTTGTGGTATAAATACAGTTTCTCCTTTCGCACACCCAGTTAATATAGTGGCTTCCACTATATTGCGATGAAACGCTTCGGCGGTTTCAATGAATTTAAAAATTCTACAGGGTAATTAGTAGCGTTATCTGTATTAACCACAGTATCAATCGAAATATAGACCTTTTCTTCGCCCTCAAAGGACATGAGCAGGATTTCGTTGATAGCTGCTGCTTGATCGTTCTTTGGAGTGAGTATGGCACGCTCACATAACCATTCAATAGGCTTGTCATGTATATGAATAATGTCTGGATAAACTTTAGACAGCAATTCTTGCACCGTAGTAACAACTGTGCACAATTTTTCCGGAATGGTTATCATTCTATCAAACGACGGAAAATCACCATTACCGATTTTAAGAAGGAGATCTGAAAATCTACCAGCAGACTCATCCCCGCTCAAATGTGCTCTCATATTTTTAGAGAGCTCAGAAATATTAACCTGGGGCCACACATTAGCTTTCTTAATTCACGACTTCACTTCGTCAGCTCTGGTTCCTTTTGGCACCACTGGTAGAGTCTGCCGAAAATCTCCGGCCAGCAAAATTGTTACGCCACCCATTAATTTTGTATTACCCCTCATATCTCTCAGTGATCTGTTTGAGGCTTCAATACCACCTTTATGAAAAATCGTTAATTCGTCCCACACGATTATTCTGTACTTTTTAAAAATTCAGCAAAATTACTTTGTTTGGAGATGTTGCAAATGGGAGTCTCGGCAGTGATTAAATTGAGTGGTAACTTGAAAGTAGCGTGAGCAGTTCGACCACCTTCGAGTAATGTAGCAGCTATGCCAGACGACGCTACAGCCAGGGCAATGCCGTGAGTACTTCTTACTTCCGCCAAAAGTAAATTAATAAGGAAGGTTTTACCAGTTCCACCAAGAGCGTCTAAGAAGAATTTTCGATCGTCATTTGCAGCTACAATTGAGATGATTTTATTGTAAACTTCCTGTTGCTCGTCATTCAAGGATGCTTCATTTTTCCTTACTGCACCGTCTGAGGCCACTGTATCGTAACTGGTCTCCTTCACGAACTCTCTATTTTCAAAATGTATTGATATTATTGGCTGAGGTAATCCATACTCTTTAAGAGGACGGCCGCCTAATGATAATACGGCATCCTCTAATACCGACAGGCATTTGTTAAATATCAGGTCAGATGAGTGATCTACATCCACGTCACCTTGCCTTTCCAGTTGTTTTCCCAAAGACATAAGGGATCGGAAACCTGGCAGAACAATAAAATGATAACAGAAAGCTCTCGAATCATATGCGGTGTATGACGAAGTGCTGCCTCTTCAAGAGCTGAATCCAAATGCCGATCATCTTCGAGTAGACCTAGAGCCTTGCACGCGGATTGGAAAGTGGGATGTTAGTGACCATCTACAGTTTTCAACGCTTCAAATGAAATTGGACCTTTGATCTCATGTAGAAGCATTCGAAGGTGGTAGCATTCTGTATTGTTTGGATGAACAGTATAAACCCTACCTAGAACGTGTTTTTTTTTGACCCCTGACCATCCTTCAACATTAACTCCTCTCTTCCTCCTCTGAAACGATCGCTTGTTCCAACCGTAATACGCAGGGACTTCCGAGTATAGCAATCTGTTTACACAGATCGAAAAAGGAGAGGAGTGTAGTTGTAGGAGGACTACTCAATTTGTCGCACAAGTTCTGCTCATTAAAATAAATTCCCAGTCGATTATCTAAATGGACAGCAAGGTGCACTACAGGAGGAAAACGCTCATGTATTGAACTTATATATCGACCACTTGCGTAGGTTGTAACTTCATCCTTCCCATCCTTCCCGTTTTCTGAAGTAAACGTAGCCTGATCTGAACCTTTATTAACATATTCGCAAATGTATGTGATTGATTTCACTGAATGGCAATACTCTACGTTCCCGTGAGCGTTACATGATCTTAATAGCACTGGATTATAAGGAACCACCCAACGATTATCTTGATATTGACAGAGAATCCACTGTCATCCAAAGAACGTCTCCTGTACTACGGATAACTGTTATGTATTTTCGGATACAGACCAACTACTTTTAGATCAAACTTTATTACAAAGAATTATCTGACATTACAACTTCATTCCTATTTGACAGTAAACCGACAGTTCTCCAAACCCGTATTCTAATGTTTTCTAAATACTGAAGGTTTGGTACTTTTCAGCTTACCTTACATGATTATAATATATAACAATAACCATCATCACCGGTTTGAATTTCCTCAATAAGAGCCTTAGGATAACGTTTGCTGCACGAATTATCTTTTATGCATGGAGAATTTCGGTATGAAATTCCACAGGGGCCATGTATTATATTACTTTTAACAATTTCGTAAAGCTCAGGATCACGATCGGCGTTAGGTATTTCAGCAGAAATAATATTGTCAATTTGATACAGAGTGATGCGATGTTGACGCCATAAAAGTATATGAATATGCGGAAAACCTCGCTTTTGCCATTCCGTCGAATACATATAGCATCTCACTTCACCGAATATTTTCCCTTTTATCAACA
This sequence comes from Leptinotarsa decemlineata, assembly GCF_000500325.1. NCBI lineage: Eukaryota > Metazoa > Arthropoda > Insecta > Coleoptera > Chrysomelidae > Leptinotarsa > Leptinotarsa decemlineata. Next base: position 22,396 of record NW_019293600.1, on the reverse strand, counting down.
AATCCATAACCTTTTTCACCTTCAATCGAAAGATAGGTGAAATAATATCGTATCGATCATGAGATTTTTGTCCTGAAAGTAAGTGCTCATTTATGTTACTCCAGCGTGGGTTACATGTAAAAGTAATAAAAAGGTCGGAACGACCGTAATGTCTAACATAGGTCACGGCGTCTTGCATTTTTTCGTGCATGTATCTTGGTCCACCAGTGAAAGATGAAGTATTACTATTTGTCCCAGCTGATTTGCTTCAATATCTTGCCGTCCAATTGCATCTTTCAAATGAATATAATTATCTGCGCACAATTTGGCTTGATTGTTTTTTATGTAGTTTAGTCTTTCAGTTCCTATTTTTGCGTATTCATCTAGCAAATATTGACTAAAAAGAGCGCAATATTTAACCAAAAAGTTATCTTCTCCTTCTCTGATCATCATTCTGTATAAATAAAAACTTACAGCAGGGACTGTTTTTTTCAAGGGCAACTCAGTTGTGGGATCACATTGTGGTATGTTGATTGAATAGCCATCACCTCCCAAACAAAACATCAACGGGTACTGCAGCGCGTCATAAGCTCGATGTATCTCACTGATACGCTGAAGTGAGTTACTTCGGCTTTCGAGGATGATGTCTCTTCGGTCAAAATGCTGATCTACCAATACAACAGCCACTTCAGTTGCCGTTGGGCATTAAATCTGCCTCTGTGTTCTCTTTGTGGTTTTTTATCTGCATGTATTACGACCTTGAATGACTCTGAAGGCGATATTTTATCAATGTTTTAAGATCTTTCATATATGGGTTGACCTCATGTAACATAATCAGCAATTGTTTGATTAAACTTAGTCTCAAATTAGGAAATTTAGAACATCTAATATTAGCTTCTCTATCATTTTTGCCGACGAAATAAATTTGCAGAAACTGTGCATCCTGCCCAGGTTCCGGTTATATACTTCCGATTGAATGATAGACTTGCCCTTGAACTTCAAAAGTTGGTGAAAAACCGCCTTCTTTTATTTGTTTTCCACCAAAGGAAGTCATTTGAAAACAGGCATTATATTTTCGGATACTATCCATGAAGTGTACATGATTTGGGTGTAAATCATTAACCAGACTGTAAATATGATGCACTGTTTTCAACCTTTGGTGTAGTAATGAATATTACTGGAGTTTTTTCCCATTGAATATGATCACTTGGAGATCGAAATACGTATCGAGGTGTTAAAAATAACGATTTGGTGTTGGGAAAAAACTCCAGTAATATTCAGACTGTAAAGTGGTTCAGGCAGTTGTTTAAACGGCTCAAGTTGTACTTTACCGGCGCTACCACACATGCCAGGTGTCTCATCATTCCACTTCAAGGCGTTACACCACTGACACTTGTACGTCATAGAACCGTGACTGAATCACTCTATGCACATCGGTATTTCTGGCCTGATATATTGCAGCAGGTTGCCTATGTTTTTCAGGGTTTGCAGCCTGGTAGGTGGCGACAGCTTGCCTGTGTTTTTCAGGGTGTGCAGCCTGGTAGGTGGCGACAGCTTGCCTCTGAACATCAGGGTTTTTTTTTCTTATATTTAGACACATCTTTACGGTGGGATTCAGGTGAAGTCTGTCCATATTTTTTCGTATCTTTTTTATTTGATTTTTTGGTGTGTAATTAGTAAACCTTGCCCTACGTTTGTTTTTCTTTTTTTCTAATAATGTCACAGACTCAGATTTGGACAATAAACTTCTTATTGAATTTTCATCATGATTCATTGAAGATACAATAGGTGAATGTTTACGCTCTCTGAAACAGGTACCTCCTGACAACCCTTATCAAATTTGAGTTGCGAAGGTGTATCAATTCCAAAATCATGTTTTTCTACAGCTACCTCAATACGACGCCGAGTCATTTTCTGTGCTGCTATGGGAAGATAGGCATCAAAATGCCCACTGGACAAATCTTTGCTGAATCGTAATCGCTTTACCGGATAGTCGTTAGATCCAGATTCCTTATATATGAGACCGTTTCTATGAAACTTCAAACTCAAATGGGAATATTAATCCTGCTGCTATCAACTCACAAAATCCGCCATAAGTAGCATATTTCATCATATCAGAAAAATATTCGTCAGGTGTGACGTAGTTATCAACATTCCTGTCGTGGGTCATAATTGGAAACTTGCTCCAGTCATTAATCACATATCTGACAATTTCTGAACGCACCTCCATCGCTCTATCTTGTGTTCCGTACATTAAATAAGAGTGAGCACAAAAAAAACATGCACCGTCACCAACAATAGGGACGACAGTACATTCTTCAACTTTTCCATTAACGTTCAGATTTTCTTTAGCCATTTTAAAAAAGTCTAACCGACAAAACCTATACAAGAAGAGAACAGCCAAAATCGTCAAATATAACCCGCTAGAAATATTTAGGTATGGTATGTACTATTAGATACGGCGGCCACTCGTCATCGGGTATATGTTACTCAGTGAGAACACAACGATAGTGCGTTTTGAAATACTACTAACGCCATCTATTGTCAACATTTAGAACTGAAAATTATTTTGTTCGTCTTAATTTTTTCGTTTCATTAGGTACTGATAGGTTCAAATACATTCAGATCCTCCATCATCCCTTATTTCATATCCTTAGGGATAGAATTTATCAAAATTCTTTCTTAGGGGATGCCTACGTCATAGTAACTTTATACATGCAAAGTCTCAGTCCGATCGGTTTAAAATTGACAAAGTTTCATACAAACTTTCATCTCCTATTTTATCCCCTTGGGGTTAGAATTGATCAAAATCCTTTCTTAGCGGATGCCTACGTCATAACCCCTGCCGAATTTCAGCCCGATCTGTCCAGTGGCTGTGCGTTGATAGATCACTATGTCAGTCAGTAAGTCACCTTTTGAATTATATATTCAGAGATGATATTATGATGCGTTAGTGTTATGACGGAGTACGTTATGAAAAAGTACGTTATGATGAAGTATATTATGATGGATTACGTTATGAAACTACATTATGCCGCTGTACATCTTGCACTATATGATCAATTGCGATTTCTATCGTTTGACGTTATGATGGAGTAAATTTCTGTGTATTGCTATTTCTATCTTGTACATTATGATGCATTAGGTGTCCCCCCCTTCCTCCGACGAAGCTCCTATTATGTTAGATAATAGGAGGCGCACTGGTTAAATGCGCCTGACTGAGGAAGCAATGATCATACAAATGGAAGAAAAAGAAATATGTTTTTGTAATGATTTGATTTTGATTTAAATAGTTATAGTTTTCCATTTCTCCTAATTCCTTTTATTATTCTGTTTGGACGAAACTGAATATTTCAAAACCATGTCAGATTCTGAAAATGACTACATGTCCTTGAAAATAAACGGGTATTATCAGTGAAATATTTTATCTTGAAAATAAGGTATAAATTCCTCAATTTCTTTCAGTAAAAACGAAATCCGCTCAGAGAGAAACGTAAATTGGATATTTTCAAAAAAACACTGGATGCTTCCAAAAAGAAACAAAAATCTGTTAGTGAACTCGACCAGGAATATCGTGACAATGGTTTGAAGACAGTCATTTCCAATGAAAATAAAGGATTCAAATTATTGGAGAAAATAGGTTTCCAACCAGGAGCTGCACTTGGAAAATCAAGAAATGGTACTAGGGAACCTATTGATATTGTATATAAACAAGGCACCTCAGGAATCGGTACAGAAACTTACTTGAAAGAAGTATTTAGAAAAACAAATGAACAGGAAAAACAAAACTTTCAGATCTGTGAGGAACATTTCAGGATTGCCAGAAAAGAGAAAAATAATTTATTCCAAATAAGAAAATATTTTTTCAAGGCTCAAAAATATGTGAAGAATCAGATTTTAGAAGTGTAAGCCTAGGTACATTGTACGGGAAGGGGTCAGCAAATTTTTCAGCCACATAATATTGTGTATCTGCATCTGCCTGTCCAAGATGAGGAGGATCAGCATGGACAAATTACAAATGGTGATAGATACAAAGTCAGTTGAAATTGAAAAAGGTGTCATTTTACAGATTATTCAAATGATATTTCATGATTAAAAACTTGTTCCCTAGATCAGGGGTCTCCAACCTACAGTTCGCGGGCAACATCCAGACCGCGAACAGATTTTTTCCGGCCCGCAGAAAATTAGCATACTGAAAAACATAAGTTATTTTTGTCTGATAATATATTTCCTTTCAAGCATTTTCACCTTTAAATAAAAACAGCACTCGTCTCTCACTTGCCACTTCTGTTCTAAATAGTGTAAAACTAACTGTAAATAAGTAACTAGTGTGAGTCATGGGTTTCAGCCACGAATTGGGGGAATTTAGCGTTAACGGAAAGGAGTGCGCCAAGCCACTATTGGTCGTTAAAATTCATAACTAGCCATGAAAAGTTGTTTTTTAGAACAATAATTTCATGGCCAGCCATGGAAATTTTCACATGAAACGATAGTTTTCAACCTTTTCAATAATACCTTTACAGTTATCGAATTTGTAGCTGAAAAGAACATCTACAACCCCTTCAATTATTATGATAAAAAATATCTTTTGAGAAATGTGTGCTGCTTTAAATACTTTTACATAAAACTGAGGTTTTCGACGTATTATATGAAACCTATATGGTCCTCAATTTTTTCGCGAAAAATACAACCCCTGCAACCTCTTCCATCATTTTGATTGAAATAATCATATCTTTTGGAAAAGTCGTGCTGCTGGGGATATTTTCACATAAAACGGCGTATTCTGTGATACCTTCATGGTCCTCAATTTTGTCGCTGAAAAATACACCCCCTGCAACTTCTTTCATCATTTTGATGAAAAAAATCATATCTTTTGAAAAATTTGAGCTGCTGGAAATATTCCCACATAAAACGAAAGTAATTTGCGTATTCTATGAAACCTATATGGTCCTCGATTTTTTTTTCGGAAAAATACAACCCCTGCAACCCCTTCCATCATTTTGATTGAAATAATCATATATTTTGGAAAAGTCGTGCTGCTGGGGATATTTTCACATAAAATACATAAAACACATAAAATACACATATTCGGCATATTATATGAAACCTTTATGGTTCTCGATTTCTTCGCGGAAAAATACACCCCCTGCAACTCATTCCATAATTTTAATTGAAATAATGATATCTTTTGGAAAATTCGTGGAAATATTCAATGATGTTTGAACTGGAAAGGAAGAGATTGAAGACTGGAAGGAAAGCATTGCGGTGCCAATTCTAACGCCAGGGAAAAACCCAAATTTACCTGAATCCTACCTACGCATACCTTTATTATCATGTGTATACAAAATATTCGAACGACTAATCAAACACAGATTAGAATTTTTGTTGACCTGCAATTCTAGTCTCCCTTCGAAACAGTTTGGCTTTAAAAAGGACTAGGAACCTTTGATGCAGTTTCACATTTTGTAACCGATATTTAGTTATGTTTTTCATAAAATCATTACTTAGGTGCTGCCTTCTTGGATATAAAAGGGGCTTACGATTTGATGTGTATCCATATGCAGAGACAAAAATTAATAGAAGCTGCAATCCCCGAAAGAGTTGCTAATATCATATATAAAACATTATCGTGAAGAAAAGTGTACATTAGAACAGCAAATAATTCGATTATACGATATGTCTCCATGGGATTACCACAAGGATCCGTCCTATCACCATTACTGTTTAATATTTTTACATGTAATATACACGAGGAAAATACTTTCTATAAACTCATAAAAAACACCGTAGCATAATAAACACCGAAAAAAAAATCACAAACCTGCATATTGTCTTTGGAATCTTCCATCGCATCGATAATTACGAAATTTAACTTATTGGGATTCACCCTCACCCCCGAAAAAACCTATATTACATTTTTTACCAGGCACAATTCACCAAACATGAATAACGTCACAGTTAATAATACCGATCTCCCAGTGTCCTTAACAATTAGGTACCTTGGAATTATTTTAGACAAAAAGCTCACATGGAAACCTTCCATAGAACACATCGCAACAAAATGCCGAACAACTTTTTAAAGTTAATACGAAGGACATGGTGGGGGCTGACTCGCAGACTTGCCTGCTATTTTACAGAGCATATATTCGTTCCATTATTGACTATGGCAACACGCTATACGGATCAGCTAGCTTATCAACTCTGCCTTAAGACTCTGTCTAGGTACCATGTGTTCAACACCCGTCGAACTGTTACATGTAGAAGCGTTAGAACCACCAATTGTATTAATGAGACAATTTTTGGCGGAAAAGTTCATCATCAAATCGGAAATCAAAAATGCTAGTATCATATAAAAAGTAGCTCAATTGAACATGTGTGACCTAACCAACAAATATTGGGAAAAAAACCGTCCCCGCCTCTATGTACTGCACATAGAAACATACATAATATAATGGAAAACCCGAATAAAGGTTGCATAAATGACATTAAAAACTTTCAATATGCCCTAAATCCATTCACTATCACAACCCCTTTATATAGTGATGAACCAAGTTCAAACAAGTGCATCCTGAAGAGTATCCAGAGTACATATGCATATATACATTGTGCATATTATATTCCTATTGCGAATGTGAGTGGGATATTCAAACTGAACCGACTCACTTCCATATTTTCATCAGAAGCAATTGCTATAACCAAAGCACTTGAATATATAGAACAACAATCTATTAAAAAAACAAACAATAATAATATCTGACTCACTGTCTGTACTATCGAAAATATCATAGCCTATCAACATATCAGCTCAGCCCGCATATTCTGGAATTGAAACTTCTTATCAGCAAGCTCAATGAAGCTAATGTTGATATCGAATTATTGTGGATCAAAGATCACGCATGCTTAATAGGCAACGAGAAAGTTGATAAACTGGCAAAGACAGGTATCAGAACAGGACAACGCATTGAAAATGAAAGTGGCGCTGAAGAATGTCTAATCTTAGCAAAGAGTAGGTTCAAGTAAAATTGGGCAACAGCATGGAAAGAGTATTGTAAAAACTCTGCTACACAGTACACCCGTTTAGTACCAAAAATCCCAGCAGAAATATGACACAAAAAAATTAAGTAAAGACGGAAAACAATTGTTACAATAACCAGACTTAAATTCGGACATGCATGCTATCCAGCTCATCTTTACAAAATAGGAATCGTTGATTCAATCAAATGTGCCACATGTAACGTAATATCTGATATTAATCATATATTTTTCAACTATTTGAATATCAGGAACAAACCAAAGATTTCATGGAAACATTAATATGTACCACCGTAAAATATACTGTGCTTACTAGCACTGAACAAACCACAAGTAATAGACGTTATGATGAAATTCGTGAATGATTGTAACCTGAAGTTCTAGAGTAGACTTGATGTGATTTCGATGTGCACATGTCCCTATCCTTAAAATCCTTCCTTTCCGAGGTTTACCTAATCTGTGTAAAGTCACCCTGATTGACCTCTGGGTGTGAAAAGTAATATCTTAAAACCCGTTCCCTTGTTTTCGAAAATTGACAAAAAAAGTTTTGTTGCTGGCTATTATGGACTATGCGTCCGACGGCAAAACAAAATTTGGCGTATTCTATGATACCTTTATGGTCCTCGATTTTGTCGCGGAAAAATACACCCCCTGCAACCCCTTTCATCATTTCGATTGAAAAAATCATATCTTTTGAAATATCCGTGCTGCTGGAAATATTTTCACATATAACGAAGGTATTCGGCGTATACTATAATACCTTTATGGTCCTCGATTTTGTAGCGAAAAAATACACCTCCTGCAACCCCTTCCATCATTTTGTTGAAAAAAATCATATTGAAAAATGTGTGCTGCCGGGAATATTTTCACGTGAAACTGTCGTATTCAGCGTATTCTTTAATACCAATACCGTTTTCCTAAGTTCAACAAATATGATTCAAAACTATTATTGTAGATCTTGTTAGTTTACTTTTTTCCCTACCACCTTGCGGTGAATAGTTAACCAAATAAAAAAATAGATATAAGGCAAAAAATAATATAACAAAGGTACTTTGAACATGTTAGAAGCGGAGGGTGAAGAAGAATCTTCCCCCAAAAAACTACATTTAGAAAAGCAATAGGATACGGGAATAGTAGTAATCAGGAGAAAGATCAGGAAAGTTCAGGAAGGGATAGTTTAGATAGTGAGATGTGGAACATATAAAGTAACAGAGGTAACGAATATAAAATAGGTTCATCCAGGAACTTTACATGAGCTTTACACAATTACATTAATATGGATAGGGATTTGCACGCGCAAGAATCGTTGGATAATGAGCCGATAATTAAATTTAGTGATGGCATGGCAGGCCCGTTTGTTGTAATGATAGAAATGAACAAAGAGTTAGTAGGAAGATTAGGGAGATTTTCTCATCTGAAAATTGCTAGAGAGATCTGTGAATTGAAAGTTAAAAACATAATCAGAATCAAAATTAAAGAAAAAATAAAGTAGGGATCGAATTCAATATTGAAAATAGTGCTAACGAGATGATTGAAGATGACAGATTGAAAAATAAAGGTTATAAAGTTTAAATACCGTATAGTTATCACATGTAAGGCAGTAGTTGAAGAAATCAGTACAGATGTTTCAGAAAGCGACATAAAAAAGATGATGGAAAGTCCTATCAAACTACTAAACGTGAAAATAATGAACAGATGTGTGACTAGTCAAGAGGGCACAATCCAATATGTACAAGCGTCCACCATCCTAGTAACCTTCAAAGGCAATATAATCCCGCGATATATCGACATATGTAGAACATATCAGTAGAACAACATAGGGAAATATTTGAAAAATAATATGAGCAACAAGAGGTCATTTGCTCAGAGTATAGGAGCGAAACATAATAATTAGCGGATGGAAAGTAGGCAGGGTTACGATAGGAAAGCACTAAATGGCATTTAAATAAATCCAGATGGTAGGATTTCACAACCAACTAATGGAATAGTCTTCCAACATGCAGTAAATAATAGAAATACAGGTACTAATAAAAAAACGGTAAAGTGACAGATTAAATTTCAGAACAGAGGACACATAAGAAAAAAGGATAATAACAAACTGTTACGATATGTTATGCATGCCACCATCCAATACAATTTAAAAAATAATAGATATAGCAAGTACTTTCGAACAAGTGAGGACACAGGGATTTTGACGCTCCAGAATTTTTTTAATTGATTACATTCGGGAACCCAGTGGATCCTAAAAATATGCTAATCATTCAGTATAACATTGAAAGTTGCAGTGCAAATAGACATTTTTCACTTAACATAATCCCGGAACAGACACCACATGCGATTCTTTTGAATGAAACGTGGCTAAAACCAGAAAACATATTCAAAATAAAAAATTATAACATAATCAGATTTGACCGTGAGGATGGGTACGGAGGTATAGCCACTCTCATTCGAAAGGATTGCAATTTTACAGAAAAAAAAATTAATTACATCAACAACAATGATAAATGTCAAAGTATAATAATCAAGCTTAACAATACGATCATAGTAAATACATATAATCCACCTAATAATTAATTAAACTTTACAAAGTTATATGACGTGATATCCAAACTAGAAGGAGAAACCATTTGGATAGGTGATTTTAATGCACACCATCCATTATCGGGAAGTAATAATATTGACAATAATGGCAACATAATGTTGACCATAATAGATAGAACAGAGGTGATAGTCAATAATGCAGGTAAGAGCACAAGATTCACAAATCCAAACGGAAACACTAGTCCACTCACACCTGTGCCTAAAATCCAGCAAAATAGCATCAAAATGTTCATGGAAGGTTTTAGAAGACTGTGGGAATAGTGATCACTTCCCCACTGTGTGTCAACATAATCACCCAACAAAGGCAAGTGTCCATTACTCTAATCCTAGAAAACGGAGATTTTTTGCTAAAGCAAACTGGGATGAGTATTGCGTACAACTTGCAGATAAAATGAATATCACTACCTTAGGATCATACGACGAATTGATTCAATTAATGAACACAGTAGCGGACAGCATCATACCTGAATTTCAACAAAGACAAATTTAGAAAATAGATGTAGTTGACATCAAGGTAAAAAAATACGATCAATCAAGTAATAAACAGTTCTTAAGTGGAACAGAAAAATACCAAATAGTATATAACTTTGTATCAACATATGCTTCAAAATCGGATAACGAAGTGGGAATAGGGATATACATGCCTCGAATAAATTCTGCATTTTCAGCTCTGTTACACGATCAAATGAACATTCGTGATGCAGAAATCATAGGAATCTATAAAGTAATAACAACATGTGAATCCAAGAATGAAAAAACTTTATATTTTCTGATTCTACAATAAGTATCCTGAATAGAATTCAGACTACAGATAATAAGGTAAACAGTGATTATATCGATCTAAATATGAAAGATTTATTTAATAGGGCAGAACAGAACAACATTACTTTCAAATTTGCTTGGATACCTGGACACAATAATATTGTAGGCAACGAACAAGCGGATATGTTGGCAAAATTGGTACTTCTTTAAATGTTCAACTGGATATGAAAATAGATAAAAATAATTTAATTCCTTACCTCAAACAAAAATTAATGAATCAATTTTACGTACGATGGAGACAAAATATACAAGTAAAAGGTAAATCATATTTCAGGATCCACTCGGAATTCCCAGTAACACCATGGTACTGGAAAGTTCCCTCAATGGATAGAAGACATATAACAAGTTGTATACGCATGAAAATAGGTTACTGTATGATTGAAACATACCTATTTCGTATAGGGGTAAGCGATACACAAAAATATATGAATGTGGCGAACCAGAAACCCTAAACCATATTTTTCTTGAATGTCCGATTACTACTAGACCAGAAAATAATATATATATAATCAATTCATACAGAAAGGAATAACAGCTCCTCTCAACATGTATCCAGTCCTGGGAAGTTTGAATATTAGCATAATTAAAATTATATGCAAATTCATGGAGTGTAACCATATTAAATTATAATAGCGGGGGGAAGGGGGTACACCCACATCCACTCCTTATCCCAAATTCATTAGTTTCAAGCCTAATAGCACATTCTTTGTATGTATTCTTTGTCCGGTGAGTACCTACCAGCAAGTGAAGATAGAACACAGATACTCAAGGCTAAAATTCTAATTGAAATCTGAAAAAAATCTGTTTTCCGTCAACCAGCTGTCGCACCCCTACAACCGACAACCCTCAGAAGTCGAAACTTGTGCGAGCTTACGCAAGAAAATCTCAATTCACGTGCACTTAGTGCCTATCAACAACATACAGACGTAGTTTGCGGTGAGCAAGACACACTACGTCCCCGGACGAAGCGACTGTTGCATAACATCTGTTATGCAATAGGAGGAGACTGGTCTACTGCGCTGAAGGAAAGCAAAGACCCTACAAAAAAGAGAAGAAGAAATGATCCATGTTGGCCGGTTCCAACATAGAGTTTCCTCTCAAAATGTCCTAAAGGACCGTGGGGACCGGTGCACATCGCTCCCGCCGTTTTGCACACCCCATTCGGCCTTCTGACCTTCCAGACCTGGGATTCAGGGCTTCAGGACCGATGAGAGCCGTTTGCAGGATTTGGATAAGAAGTTGTCGATGCCCTGGAAGGTCCCAACGGTTGACTCGATAGCCCGAAGGACTGATATAATGTTGTCTTGACCCCCTCAAATTTAAGCTCGATATACCTCTGCTTTGTTGACACCATTAGGTTTCCACAGGGTACCTGAGCCTGAGCAACTTTAGTAAGGACCTGCTCTTCCTTTGCAGGATTTGGGCGGAGTGCCAAAAGGAACCTGGACAAACGTAAAGTATGGTTTAGCACTCCAATAAAATATCCAATCGCTAATCTGCTCCTTATTGATCTCTATTGGGTCCGGAAAAGAACCAGAGATTCAACAATCCAAAAAATTTCTCGAATTCCACCATTCAACAGCAATCGCAGATCCTTGAAAACTCTTAAACCGCAATTTGTCTCTGTTCAGTCCTAAAAAGAACTAGAGACTCGAATTCTTTTGATAAAACCCAATCGTAACTTTTTCAAGTGGACTCGTACGAAAACTCCTTCAAAATCTCAATTAATATATCTCGAAAGTTTTCAAGTTTTCAGGATCGACTATCACTGAATCGTGTTCAAAAACCAACTAGCTAACATTTTTCGGACGTTCGCATATTTATAGAAAATAATCGAACTCTTCCCGATGTCCTCTCGACCAATCAACGGTCGGTAAAATCGTACGATTCGTGTCACCCAAATTCCGATGTCTGCAAATCTAAAAAATCTCATTTCATATGGATTTGTCAGCTTTTACGACACTGTTTTTATGCAGGCGCTGGTCTTTGATGTACGCTAACCGCTCTCAAATTTTCCTTTGTTGTCCACTTGCCGATGTTCGCATCTCACTTCGTTCATCCGTCGTCTCTTTTCCTCAATGTACGTCGTATGATGAACGAAATCAAACATTCTTTGGCCTTACTCGAAAATCTTCGGGAAATCGCGGAAATTCTAAATTTTCGTTTTCCTCGATTTCATGTAAAACTCGACTCCCTGTGAAGAAAGTCTTATACCGCGTCTCGATATTTTCAGTCGTTCTGACTGAAAAATTCATTTGAAAAATGTATTATATTATTTTTCAACACTGGAACTCTAATGAAAATTGAACCACAAGCACTGGAAACGTGATCCAGGTGTCAATCGAAAGCTACTAAGAGTCTCTATCGATGCTTCTTTTGAGAAAGCTTGATTTCCCTATCTAGATAACTGAAAAGGTAATTTTCCATAAAATCTACCTTTACCCTACTTAAAAAATTGACGAAGGCTACTAATATTGCGGATCTTCAAATCTGATGGTAAATGGACATTTAAACTTAACGATACCATTAGAATCAATAAAACCATCAAACCATTAGAATCAATAAAACCATCAAGTGAACCGGATAGGTATGGAATTCTTTTATGTATAATCAGACCAACATTTGACTGTGAACTCATTCCGTGAATTATTGCGTCAACTGGGGGAATATCTTTATATGAAAGGGATTTCACTAATGATACTCGTGTCTTATCATAAGTTGATTTGACAATTTTTCCAAAATTAGATGATGTGAGGCGAATTTTTCTGTAATAAATCCATGAGTCCAATTTTTTATTTAAATTTTGAAGATTTGATGGATCATAATTACCGATGATTTTGGAAAATTCTTCGCATTTTTTTTGTTAGCGTCATTTACTTGGTAACGAAGGATTTTAGGAAAAAAAGTTATATGAAGTACTTGTGATATTTTGACCCCATCTATACATTCCCGAGAGGAAAAGAGGAAGTCCAGGGACACCCTGGGGCGTATTGTCGGATGTCTATTCAGCGTTGACATTGATTTATGTCACCTTGGGTATGAATAGCGCAACAAACACACGAATTCTGCTTTCTTTTCCTCTTTATTTGAAGTGCTACATGTGATTATGCGACTATTATAAGTGAAGATACAACTGAGTGCCCTCTTGGCATCGTCTTCGTTTTGTTTCCCTGTCGATGAATTGTGCATTCGTTTCCCTTTCATTTGATGTGCTGCACGTTGAGATCCAACTATCATTAACGAAAATGTGACTTAGTGTCTTTCTGACATACTGCACCATCTTTGTTTTTTCTCTGTCGATGAATTTTGCATTCCTTCTCCTTTCATTCGAGGTGCTGTACGTGACGATTCGACAATTATTAACGAAAATGTGGCTTAGTGCCCTTCTGACATGTTGCGCCATATTCATCTTTTCTCTGTCCACGAATTCTGCATTCTTTTACGTTTCATCGGATGTGCTGCACGTTGAGATTCAATTATTATTAACGAAAATGTGGCTTAGTGTCCTTCTGACATACTGCGCCATCTTTGTTTTTCTCTGTCGATGAATTTTGCATTTCTTCTCCTTTCATTTGAGATGCTGTATGTGACGATTCGACAATTATTAACAAAAATGTGGCTTAGTGCCCTTCTGACATGTTGCGCCATATTTTTTTTTCTGTGTCGATGAATTCTGCATTCGTTTCCTTTTCATTTGATGTGTTGCACGTTGAGATTCAATTATTATCAACGAAGATACGGAGATATGGCTTATTGCTTTTCTGACATGTTGCACCATGGTTGTTTTTTCTTTCTCGATGAATTCTGCAATTCTTCTTCTTTCATTTGACATGCTATTCGTGACGATTTGAAGATTTTTCAATGATTTTCTCTGCAATTCTTCCTATGCTGTTTCACATTAGGCGCTCGATATTATATTTTTTATAGTCTACAGATGAAATCATTTGAAATGAGTACTCACATCGACCTGTTGCAACTAATATAATGAAAATAGGTTATGAGGTCCTTTTGACTTCGTAAACTTATTAACTATGTTTTTTGGCATCTAAACGAATCCATTGATGTCAAAATCATCGAAATCGGACGACCAGAAGTTAAACCCGGAAGTGACCTGTTTTTAACAGATTTGAAACCTTCTCACCCTAAGGAATCCAAAAATACCATATATTTCAGTATACGATGATTTTTTCATTTTTTTTGTCAACACATTCTGCGTTTTGAATCAAGCTTCTGCAATTGGAATAAACTTATAGTTGTTCATAACCCAACAACTTTTAATTTCAAGTATATTCAATGATTTTTTTTTAATGTGTCATTTTTCCTATGCTATTTCACATTAGACGCTGTATATTATACTATTCATAATCTACAAATGAAATCATTTGAAATGAGTACCCACATCGGTCTGTTGCGGCTAGTATAATGAAAATAGTTTATAAAGCCCTTTTGTCTTTATTACGGAATCCACTATTTTTCTCATTTATACTCACATAAGAATATTTGCAAGATCATATTGAAAACTTTCTCTCTAAAATGCAACAATCTTCTGTTTAATATTAGGCCACCAACTTTCGGACAGCCAACAATGATTAGATTTACTGGAGATAATATTTTTAGCGTGCTAATTTGGACATGCCAATTTTCACAACTGGCACTGTGTTTCACATTGTTACGCACTACACCGGTTTCACTAATATCGAAGAACTTAACTATTTTGCGAATTACTGATGCACATGGTTTCGTTTTGACTTTCACAACTTGAATGAATATTTTTGCTAGACGAAGATTTTTTTATATCCGGCTTTTCACGCAAACAATTGGCCACCTGAGATCGTAAATGTCAATCGATCATTAATCTCGCGGTGAAATTATATGTTTTCAGTAATTTATAGCTCATTACCCTTTGTCGGGCCGATACCGCTTGACAGCTCACATAATTTATAATTATATTTCGGTGACTCTCGTCGGCATGTTATTTCCTTCAATTAGTTTAAATTGATATTATGGGAATTTCGGCTCTTTCGTTAATTAACTGCAGCGCACGCAACTTTCGATGATTCAATTGTTCTCGGCGCATTACACCTTCGAAAAATGATTAATTATGTTTCATGACATCTAAACGAATCCATTGATGTCGAAATCATCGAAATCGGATGACCGGAAGTGAAAACCGGAAGTGGTCGTTTTTGATGGATTCTCACCCTAAGGACTCCAAATATATCATATGTTTCAGTAAACAATATTTTTTTCATTTTCTTCGTCAATGAATTCTGCGTTTTGAATCAAGCTTCTGCAATTGGAATACACTCATAATTGTTCATAACGCAACACCTTTTAATTCCAAGTCTGTTCAATGTCTTCCTTTGAATTTGCAATTCTTCCTATGCTATTTCACATTAGGCGCTGGATATTATATTTATTACGTCATCTTTGTTTTTCCTCTGTCGGTACACTTTGTATTCGTTTCCCTTTCATTTGATGTGCTGCACGTTGAGATTCAACAATTATCGCAACTCGCTTGGCTATTAACGAGAGGATTTTATTCGCTCTTTCACCCATTCATTCATTCATCCAAAATAATGAAAGAACTACTGAGGTAAAATGCACAGCATGTAATCTGTGCCAACTTTGCGTATTTGGAGATTGTTTTATATTCTATATCCTGTGATCAGATCAATTTTCGATGTCTATGAACTTGAAATATTAAAAGATGGAATTCTGAATACTGAGTGTTCTTGTGTTAAAATATTGAAGTGAGGTTGGAATACTTTCAATTCATGTATTTACTTGAATGAATCTGAATTATTTCATGATTATTTTCTATATTTGACAGTATCATTAACGAAGATGTGACTTAGTCCCCTTCTGACATGTTGCGTCATCTTTGTTTTTTCTTCTTCGATGAATTCTGCATTTCTTATCCTTTCATTTGACGTGCTTCACGTGACGATCTGATCTTTATTAGTGAATATATAACTTAGTGCCTTTCTGACAGTTGCGCCAATTTTTTTTCTAATAACTCATTCATTTTCACAAATCATCATACATTTTTCACCACGCCACCACCTCCCACGCTGACTACGTCACTTTCAAAGTTTTAATGTTTTATCACTATTATTATTATTATTATTCCCTCATTCTCCAGTTCAATTTCATCTAGCACAATTAATTGAGCGATATTTGATTCCTCTATTCTGATTGGCTGACCGACATCACTTTGTAACAGAAGTTAGGCTGATTGTTCCACAAGGTTCCGTTCAGGAGTCTGAAAATTCGCAAAATGATTCTTCGTATGAAAAAGTATGGACTTTAGTCATTTTCTGATGATACTTAGTTGGCGGAACGCGTTAAATGATAAATGACTCGTCATATTGAAACACGAAAAACGGTTACGACAATAACGATGAAACGATAACGAATGAACGCATGCAAAACGGTCGAAACGCTTGTAAAACGGTCGCTTTCCCCATTTTCGAATATTAACTCCACAATACATACCTTCTCGACAACTTTGGTGCCATCTCCTCCTTCTCCTGATAATGCTAACTTGGTTAACAAAGATACGAGACTTAGTGTCCTTCTGACATGTTGAAACGCTAGACTTCTGTTAAACCGACATGTTTTTTTCTTGAATGATGTATTTTGAAACGCCCTGTATACACGTTGATATCATATTTTAAACCGACGTGTTTTTTTTGAATGATATATTTTGACGCACCCTGTACACTTCGACGTCATGTTTGTTTTCAATGATGTATTTTGAGATACCTTGTACACATTGAGGGATCGCACGTTGAATACTTACAGCCTCGTGGAACTGTAATGCTTTTTCTTAAATGATGTATTTTGACAAACCCTGTACAATTCGACGCCATGTTTTTCCTTCAATGATGTATTTTGAGGCATCCCGTACACAATGAGGGATCGCAGATTGAACTGTTGGGTTGTTATTATTAATTATCATTGATTATATATCACTCAATTTCAAAACTGGCAACGCTACATTGTCTCATAAACAACGATTTATTTTACAACCGACAACACTTGCTGCGCTAGGAACGTAAAACCTCGATACCATCTCCATCTCTCTTTGCCTCGATTACGTCACACGCGTCACTCGCTCTTACACACACATACATATCTTTATATGAAATATTGATTATTTCACAAATCTAGGTATATTTTCCTATCTTCAACATGATAATGACGACATTCTACGGAAATAAAAAAAATGCGGTAAAGTATATAAAATGAGTCAATTTCGGTCCCGACAAAACTAACGCTATAAATACCGATCATTCGCAGTTACTTTCAATGTCTTATATTGGTGTAGAGGCTAAGGAAAATATCTACCACGCGGACGTCGTGGGTTCGATTCTCATAACTATAAACTTTTTTCAATTATGATTACGTGACAAGGGGGCCTGAGGGGCGGAGTCTCAAGGGGACTGATGTGCAGAGTATTAAGGGGGCCGATAGATGAGGCGGAGTACTAAAGGGGCCAAGTTTCACGCTTGCATCGCTACGATACTTATTCCATCCTGCGTCTATGACGTCACACGTTTCTCTCTTCCACTCACTGAAGTTTCTCTCTGAAACACACCAGCGACGCTCGTATCGGTGTTGTTCATCTACTTTTCTGCGGAAAACCCTGACTACTCGACTACATTTTTCATTTTGATAGTTTCCATTCAATAAATTATTCTTTACTTGAGAAAACTTGTTTTCTACGTTAGCCTTAGTAAATCTAGTGAAGTTTTTATCATTGTATAAAATTCCTTTCCTTTAGAAAAATTTAAACAAAGTCTACATTTTAATCAATATTGTTCTCCCTCAATTCACAATCTATTCGGGCAATTATTAGTTCATAGTTTTTGAGGAACATTTTATAAGAAGGACTAGCAGCCAGAATAGTGAGAATCTCTGGAAGGGAGATTGACTGGCAAGCGCGGGTAAAGTACCTCGGCCTTCTAATAGAGGAATCGGCGAGTTTTTGAAAGTGTCGAAACTCACGAAAATCCGTTAGTTAGGGAAGCTATAGATTATGCTGTAGACGACCCCTCCCGATATAGAAGGCCCCGACACTCTGTCGAATGAGGCCCTCATGTCCCCCGTTAACGGACGAATAGCTTTTTCATCCATCCCACCCCAGCCAGGTAGGGGTCTCCCGCCGTCCCCTCAGTCATGAACCCATTTGTCCTTCTTTGACAAAAATCAGCCGAAAGGGTAAGGGAGCTGAGCTCCATCCCGATTGTACTGAAGACGTTGGTCAGTAAGGACTAGCGGAATATAGAACTTCGGAAGAAGGTGAGGTTTCTTGCTCGGAAATTGATGATTTTGATTGCACATCTCCTGGATTTATAGAGGTATAATGAATGCAAAAATGTATTAGATTCTTGAAGCCTTCATTCACCTTTGCTTTTTTATATAATTACATATAATTTTGAAACAGTGTACACAACAGATACAAACTAGAATGATGTCAAAATCTTCCAGACGTTGTCCTTCACAAACTGAAAATTGTCCAATTCGAATAAGTTTTCATATCCATTGTATTGAAGGAATGTAGAACACTATTCAGCAAAAAAACTGAAATCTGTAACTATTGCCAAAAATATTGGCGGCAATTCTTTTTATTCTGATGATAAAATGATTTGAATTCAACTAAAAAATATCGATGACACCATATCGTGATTGCAGCTAATAAGTTCGAGAATAGGTACAATCTTATTCTGCACATTGATTACCCCAGCATAATAAAATAAGCGTTTTTCCGTAAAAGGCGGTTTTCTAATGATACTGCCAGTTGCATCCAAATGCAAAATTGGTTTTGATTCACATCTCTCTAATATTTGAAGCTGTTTGACACTAAACAAATAAACATGGAGTGGCTGGCCAACACACAAAAAATGAACAATCTGTATAAAACGGATTTCTCCTGTTTTCAGTTTTTATATTCACCGAATTCATAGGAAGTGATGGAAGGGGTTGCAGGGGGTGTATTTTTCCGCAACAAAATCGAGGACCATATAGGTATCATAGAATACGCCGAATACCTTCGTTATATGTGAAAATTATCCCAGTAGCACAAATTTTTCAGTAGATATGACTTTTTTAATCAAAATGATGGAAGGGATTGCAGGGTGTGTATTTTTCTGCGACAAAATCGAGAACCCTAAAGGTATCATAGAATACGCCGAATATCTTCGTTTTATGTGAAAATATTCCCAGCAGCACGAATTTTTCAAATGATAAGGTTTTTTATTAAAATGATGGAAGAGATTGCAGGGGGTGTATTTTCCGCGACAAAATCTAGGACCATATAGGTATCATCAAATGCGCTGAATACTTTCGTTTTATGTGAAAATAACCCCAGCAGCACAAATTTTTCAAAAGATATGATTTTTTTTATCAAAA
>NW_019293599.1:1455-34313 GCF_000500325.1 Leptinotarsa decemlineata | reverse complement strand
ACAATATTCGATTTTACGTTTTTGTTTTGAACATCTCTCCAAGTTTGCACAAAAATAATTGAAAATTGAACAATTTAATTTGCGTTGGAATGAAAAACATATTTTGCCGTAAACTGAGTTCAAAAATTCAGTCAGTTGTTAGGCAACTTTTGATTCATTGCCTGAATATTATTTCTATCAGTAATTTCCAAGATGAACTCTTAATTCTAACTCTGTACTTTCAATATGGCGTCCGTTTATCGTCAACTGCCATTTTATGATGTTTACAGATTATTCAAATTTTCATCAAGATGTGTTGGATGGATTCTCTTTCCAGCAATCACATGTGGTAGTCTAACATGCGCCTCTATATTCTACAGAGGGGTAAGTGAGCGTACTTTCCACTTTTCTTTTTTTTCACTCAAACTTCACCAACATGATGAAATGTGATGTGTTGATTTTTCTCAAAAATACGTTTCGAAAATGCATAACACGTAATTATGTCTATTTACGTTTATTAATTAACTTACATTCCATCAGCTTCAAGTGTTTTGCCACATAGTTACTTCCGCAGTTGAAAAGGGAAGCTTCTATGTAGCGTCTTCAGTGTGAAAATTATTTTATGTTCATGAGTAACGTTGTTAATTTTCATCAAGTGATGGGGCAGTGTAACATATATGTATTTATGTCCGTCAAATAAAAATGGAATTCGATGGATTTTCTTTTTCTGAGAAACTAACACTTGAAAAAATGTATATTTGTACCCGAACACGGCGTATTTAAGTGAAGTGAGGCATTAGCAAAATTTTCAGATTGGGTCCAGCACACTCTGAATGTGATGAAGAGTCTGAGATGATTCAAGCATAGGCAGGTTGTGTTACATTATATGACTGAAGAAGATCAATTACTCAGTATTTATGAGTTTTTGAAAAAATGTCCTATATTGTTGTACATCATGTCCTGAAAAAAAATAACACTGGCCTCCGCTGGTAGCCATGAATCAATTGTAAAGTTGTCTAGACCACGCCCAGCCCGGCCGACGTTTCGCGGTTGTTCTATGTTCGCACCAGTCCGATGGAATTCTGACGAATATTCTACTGGCTCCGATGGATTACTGGGAAATTCTCCACTAGTTTCAGGAGAGTTCGTTCGCAGCACATGAACGTTATCCACAAGCATGTTTAAATAGTTAAGTTTCGCAGACAGTGCGATGCATAGCGATCTTATAAGGCGATAGACATTTGAATAATAGTTGATGTTTAGTTAAAGTGTTTTGTTGTATTAAAACTGAAATGGAGTTAAGTTCGATTATTGTTCAGTGTAGTCAATTATTGGTAAACCCACGGGGAAAAACGTAACATTTGGTGTCAGTGTCTTGTGGGGACCATCAACGAGGAGATGAACTCCTCAAAGAATATTTGATGAATAGGACTGCATCCAAGGCAAGAAGGCAGCCTAAACGCTGACGATCACATTCAACATCCGACGAAAGAAAAGACAGGCGTTTGTGATCACTCACTAGATCGACGGGGTTCGAAGAAGTGAATTCAGTCAGTGTTGAAGGGGTAACATTGGCTGCTGCATCCCAAACCCCAGGTATTCAATTTCCATGATAGGACGCAACAGTAACAGCTTAGTTGTAGTACTCGTTTTGAAAATAGCCACTAGAAATATATTGACAGTCTATAAAGAATTTTCCTTGCATTCTATAGGTATTACCGGCGTTTCGTGAAGGACTTTGGAACAATTGCCAGACCGTTGCATAGCTTGAATAAAAGGAGAACCCCTCTGTTTGGTCCTCAGTCTGCCAGCAAGCATTTGCTGCCCTGAAGAGACATTTGATCAGCGCACTGATCCTGGCATACTCAAAAAAGAGGGTTTATTTATACCCGACACGGATTCATCTTAACTTGGAATAGAAGCAGTATTTCCTCATGTACAAGAAGAAGTCATCATTAGCTAATCTAGTGAGTGCATGGGTATATCTGAAAAAATGACTGCGCCACTAGAAAAAAACTCCTTGCAATGGTCAACGAGGTGGATCACTATCACTTCTTTTTATATGGCCGTAAATTTCTGTTCAGGTCAGACCACTAGGTACTTCGGTGGCTATTCAATTTCAAAACCCCAGAAGGTGTTTCGAAAGGGAAGAGTAACGGAAAAGCAGACAGCCTGTCAAGAAGATCATGCTTGACATCCGAATGCAAAATTTGTCAACGCTAGGAGGACAAGGATAACCAGTTTCCAGAAGAAGAACTTTTCACCAGATGTGACAAGGTAGCGTGCAGAGACTCCTTCATGGACAGCTCTGAGAGGAAGATGATATTCCCTACCTCCTGCTGCTTCGGGTTTCATCTGACCCGGAGAGAAGCAGCTTGTGAGAGCCCCTTGTCCGGGGATACGGACAGAAAATTTGGTGAATCACCTGACCATGGTGTGGTACGGTCATTAACAGCCTCTATGAGTGACACTATCTTCATAATGAAGCAAGAGTCCTTCATTCATGCAGAGAAGGGGATCCGAACTCCTGACGACTTTACAGGCTGTATCCAGTACCATTCTGTCATGTAGACACTCCAAACTCAAAAGTCCACGTCCTCCCTGTTGTCGGGGGAAGTACAACCGTGGAACGGACGATTTGGGATGCAAACTCCTATAGAGATGCATCATTTTTCGGGTCCTTACGTCGAGTTGATACAGCTCCTCCCGAGTCCACTTCACTACTCCAAACGAGTAGAGTAAGATTGGAACGGCAAGCATATTTGTTGCAGCAACTTTGTTCTTCCCCGACAGCTCCGATGACCAGATATAAATGTAAAAATTAAAATGTTGAAATGAAGATACATAAAGACAGTACCTACATTGACGATAGTCACTCTGTAAAGCTGAAGTCAGACGCATCATACTAAGCATTCTCTGAGAGATGTTTCTAGTATTACAAGAATGGTTGTTACCGTTTGTAGTGAACTTTTGAACACATGATGGCAGAGTTAGTATATTAAACTTAATAAACCAATTCTTACAGCTCTCCATTTGACCTATTCCAGCTAAAGCTCTGATTGAACAGATGTGCCCCAGTTTATCAATCCATAAATTGAGGAACTATGAAACATTGCTTGATAAGCAGTATGGGCTTCATTACCAACTTTATTTTTTATCTACCTGTCAATATGTGGTTTCCAAGTTAAATTTGAATCAATGGTTATACCAAGACATTTCACATTATTTGAGAGGTTATGGGACAGTGAGAACATAACTGTTTGTGTCTTGCTTTTAGTCACACATAGGCTATTCGTATTGAACGTAGCTTCTTGAATAACTCGCTTTTCTAATTCTGATGACTCTTCAATATTTTTTCCGAATGGCGAAGAAAGTGTCATCAGCGAATAGCATTGTAAACATTGTCATTGAATTTGGCAGGTCATTAATATGAATCAAGAAAAGTAGTGGCCCAAGTACACTACCTTGTGGAACACCATTCAATATCGTTTGTAAGCTACTGAGTTCTTCATTATATGATACACATTGCTTTCTCTCATTTAGATATGATGCTAGCAGATTGTGTGCTATGCCTACAAAGCCATGATATATCAGTTTTTCTAATAAAATGTCAGTAGAGACGCAGTCGAACGCCTTGCTCAAAAGTCGATTCTTTGTTTTCGAAACCTTCAGTTATGAAGTCGACTAATTCGAGCACTGCTTTCGACGTGCTTCTTACTTTCCTGAATCCAAACTGTTTATCTGTCAAGATATTCGTGTACTGTAAATAATTTATCATTCTTATTGACATTATTTTTTCTACAATTTTTGCAATTACTGGAAGTAGTGCAATTGGTCTGTAATTTGAAGGAAGATTGATATCACCACTTTTGAAGACCGTAATTAACTTTGTAATTTTTAGTTTTGATGGAAATACACCAGATTTCAGAATCAAGTTGATAATACATGTAATTGGTCGTAGTAGCGCAGATAGATTTTCCTTGTACATAACCACTGAGTGATTATAAATATTGAGCAAGCCTGAGTTTTTTATGGATTTGATGACTTTATTCACCTCTGTTTGATAGAAATGCATCGAGTTATCAGAAATGTATGGCATTTGGTGGAGATATTTTGTGAATTAATTATTGGGTGTGCTCATGTCATTATTCATATCCAGAGCTACATTTATAAAAAAGTCATTGAACTGCTCTGACGTATGTTTCTGAATTTCATTTTTTGCAGCAATTACTTCTGGATATGAATA
This sequence comes from Leptinotarsa decemlineata, assembly GCF_000500325.1. Classification (NCBI taxonomy): domain Eukaryota; kingdom Metazoa; phylum Arthropoda; class Insecta; order Coleoptera; family Chrysomelidae; genus Leptinotarsa; species Leptinotarsa decemlineata. Next base: position 30,088 of record NW_019293599.1, on the reverse strand, counting down.
AATGCTAGGGTCACGCTTGGAATTCATTCTGACTTTCATTGGAGGAAATGATACTTCCATATAATAGTTCAGGGTATTAAAGTAAACTTAGATCATCTCGTTTAGCTCATGTTGTTTAAATAGTTCAATCCAATTTTCTGTTGTTAACTTATCGAAAAATAAAGTTTTGTTTGCAACACTTTTCTTCAAAATTATTTTAAATTTTTGTAGAATCTCTTGTTCTGTGTTAATACTTATAATTCGAAAATAATGGTCAGATAGAGAGAAATCAGAAATATTTGCTGCTTTATCAAAATTTGTGAACATATTGTCGATGCAAGATCATATCTTCACTGTGTTTAGAATCTGTAGAGAAATCAATATTAAAATCACCACCAATGACTAGAATGAAAGTTCTGATATTTTCTGATAATATTGGGAGCATGATAGAGATATTATCCTTGAAAATATTTATTATCTCCACATGGAGAGCGATAGATAGATACGACAATACATATTTGTTTTGATAGCTTAATGCAGCAAGTTTCAATGTGCTTTTCCATGTTATATTCATTCAAAGCATCAATTTTTTTGAACAAAATATCATTTCTAATAAAAATACATACCCCTCAATGAATGTAAATGGATTTTGAAAAGGAATTAGCTAATATATAATTTTTGCCAAAATGATCTTGCATTACAATTGCTTCAAGTGAGTTCAGCTATGTCTGAGACATTGTATATTAACATGCATTATCTCAAGTCGAGTTTCCGCATTCCTAATTCTAAAAAAGTTGTATGGAGATTTTTTACGTTAATTACATTGGCTTCCTTGCCCTGATGGTATTGCTTCATTGATAATTATTACCGTTTTAAAAGCCAGGTGGATTTCTTTAGTCTCTGATATAAACCTTTTTACGTTATCACAAACACACACTTTACTATTTGAAACTATTGGGTCTACTAGGAATTTGATAGACGTATTTTTTGTTGAGTTGCAATATTTACCTATATATCTATTCACATAATCAATAATTATTCTGTCAAGGGGGCGATTTTGTTCGGTGATGATCAAGAGATATGTAGATTTACTGATAGGTACTATATTTTTCATAGCTCTGTAACGACATACCTGATTGCTGATATTATTAGTATTGAACATCACAAGAACAAAGTCGTTCCCTCCGTATTGTGTCACTCGGTTAAATAGGTCCTTCTTTATTTTGGAGATTTTAACATTTGATTGCATGTGTTCTTCAATTATAAAGTCTTCTCCATTAAGAAGCGTTTTTGTAACTCTAGCAAACCCTTTTGCATAGTCATTCCCCAGAATCAATACCCTTTTCCTTGTCATATTACTCGATATAATTTGTTGATGTACTTTTGGTTATTTTTATAATCTGAGGAGTTGAGGGATGCATTCGTGATAGTTTCTTGATGAATTTTGGCTGTAATAGCTTCCTCCATTTCTTCTAACAGGCTCAGTGAGTTTCTTTCTATCTTCTTGTCTCGTGTTGGTCGTTATCAGTGTTCCTTCTTGTATGGTGACTGTGAAATTATTCATTTTGTGTGTTTTTTTTAATATTTTTCTTCACAACATTATTTTTGTTGTTTTTTACCTAGTCTACAGTGTTCAAAGACTTTTTGATCTTACCAGAATCTAGCAATTCAGTTAGTACTCCATTTTGGCTCTAGATTATCAGGAGAAATATTTGGCTTTGGCAACAATATAGTTGTATTTTCGATGACGCAATGTTGAAGTATATAAAGCAATAAGTGGAACTATTGACAGATCAAGATATTTTTTTATTTTCTGAAAGTAGAATTCGAGGAGCATTGAGTCGAGTGTGTGGTGAAAAAAGAGCTCATGCTAATAGTAGGTACATGATCACCTACAATTCTGCGAAGCCTGTATCCTATTTGATGTAATTTGATGTCAATAATCAATATAGTTGGGATATGAGTCAACATCTACCATGTGAAGGTAGATACTAACATAGATGTGACACCGATTTCGGGTAATGCCGATATAGGATATTTCCTGGAGGTAGATTTGGAATACCCTCAGCATTCACAAGATTTTCACACCCTTCACCCGGAACATATAGATCCCAAAACAAGGAAGCCCCCTAAGAAAGTTGAAGAAACGTCAAAATTGATGGCTACTCTAGAAATATATCATTCATTATAAAGCTCTGGAGCAAGCACTGAAACATGGATTGATCATCACAAAAGTGTATCGTGTTTTGGAATTTGAGCAGTATCCATGGTTGACACCATATATAGATTTGAATACTCATTCACGGAAGGTAGCGAAAAATGAATTCGAGAAGAACCTGTTCAAGCTAATGAACAATGCAGGCTTTGGTCAGTTTATTTTGTGAAAATATCAATTTTGTTCTCATAAATCACTTTTTTGAAGGTGAAACGATGGTAAAACGATATTAGAAGAAGAGTGAGAGTGAAGGTGAAACTAGTGAGAGACTGGTACGAGAGATATGGAGCTGAGGCATATATTTCGAGGCTCGAGTGCAAAAATTGCACGATTTTCAATGAAAATCTTGTAGCGATGTAGCTGAATGAGCTACAGTTGTAGTTGAATAAGTCAATTTATATGGAAATGAGTACATAAGACTAGGCGAAAATGAAAATATATGGGTTCCATCATAAATATATGCACTCTTTTTGCGATAACTATTCAGTCCTTCATACAAATACGGACAGTTTCATTCATGAAATTGAAGATCAGAACTCATGTGGTTTCATTTCACAGGAATGTCAAGAGTACTTCGATAATTTCAATTATCCCGAAAACAACAGATATAATATTCCACAAGTGAATAAGAAAGTAATCGGAATGATAAAGAATGAGAATAATGGAGTACAAATGACTGATTTTTGCGGTCGCAGATCAAAATCATATGTGATCAAAGTTTTAACAAATAATAATGGTAATAATATCGCTTATTTTGCATAAAAATACATTTATAGATAAAAGAAAAAGGGTTAGCCGAATGCTATCTTCCACCCCTCCCAAAAATTATACAGTGAGTAAAAGAAAATAATTATAAACATACTTATTTACTATCATAACAATAATAGAGAAGAGAAAAAAATAATACATCAAATAGTTGCTAATAACTCTTAATATTCTTAATGACTTGTGAAATATACCTCAGAAGTTATCGGAAGAAGAATATGAGGATGATGAAATTGTGAATATTATTCGAAACAATGGGGTCGTGAAAAGTCCAGGGGAGTCAAGTTGTCTGTTGTTAAAACTATGTGCAATACAAGCATTATTTATCTATTCGAAAGCTGAAACATCGCTTTTTCACGTGGTGGCGCTGTTACAAATAATTATGATTGAACCAAAGTAGACTGATTTTCTATTTTGCCCAATATTCTAAGTGAAAAATCTCTGTTAATCACAAAAAAGGTTTTTTGATTAATTCAATTTCAATTATTTGACTAAATGAAAATTTTCAACATATGTGGACGGTTATTTCTCCGGAATGACACGTAATAATTTCGTGATACGTTATAGTGCAAATCATGTGGGTTTTTGGAAAAAAAATTAGTTTGAAAAATGCGCGTTTTTCGCTGCGTTTGGAGTGTCCAAAATGATCGTTTTGAAGCGTTATATTTTTGTGAAATTTCAATGCGAGTTTTCGCGACAGAAATGAATGCTTCATCTCGCGATATTCTGTATGTATATTCAAAGTATTTTTTTTGAAAATTTTGCACCATTTCATCGTGACATATCACAATCCAAATCATATGGGTTTTTGCAATAAAATTGAGTTCGAAAAATGCGTGTTTTTCGCTGCGGTTGAAGTGTCCAAAATGATCGTCCTAAAGTGCTATTTTTGTGGAATTTTAATGTGAGTTTTCACGACGGAAATGAATACTTCGTCTCGCTATATCTTCGATGTACATTTAGAGAGTTTTCCGTTAAAATTCCAAACCATTTTTGCGTGACACACTGCAATTCAAACCATATGGATTTTTGGAAAGAATAGGGCTTGGAAAAAATGCGTTGTTTTTCGCTGCGGTTGAAGTGTCTCCAATTACCGTTCCAACGCCTCATATGTTTTGAGAATTTTTTTGCGAGTTTCCGCGATAGAAATGAACGCTTCATCGCGCTCTATTTTTGATACATATTCATAGCATATTTCATAGGAATTTTTCCAATTTTCTTGTGATAAATTAGAAATTTACATACGAGTTTCCTTGATAACAATGAACGCTTTATAGCATTATGTTATCAATTAAAATACATTTAATATTGAGTCATTACTGAATAATGTTGAATTCTCTGAGTTTATCGATAATACCTGTGCTGTGTTGGCAACCACCACAATGTTTGTTTTCTCTTCGTGAATAAATTCAGTTTCCCCTTTCCTTTCACCTCATTTGATGTTCTTCACGTCTCCAAATCATCTAGACCAACTCGAGGATCTATTCGAAAACCGATTCAATGACCAAGTTCAGGACCCGAATCGATGACCCTTTCGTGTATCTATTGGTAGCGAAGATATCGAAGATACAGCTTAGTGCCCTTCTGATTGCCTTTTTGTTTCTCCCTTGTCGATGGATCAGGCTTCAATTTCCCTTTCAGTTGACGTGCTGTGCGTGACGAAGCGAATAATAATAATGAAGATGCGGCTCAGCGCCCTTTTGGCACCATTTCCGTTTTTTTTTGTCGATTGACTCTGCATTCGTTTCTCTATCATTTCATGTGTCCACGTTGAGATTCAACTGTTATTGACGAACATACGAATTAGTGCCCTCCTGACTTGTTCCGTCAAACTTGTTTTGTTCTTTAGATGAATTCTGCATTCCTTTCTCTTCCATTTGATGTGCTGTACGTGATGATGCGACTATTATTAGTGACGATACAACTCAGTGCTCCCTTGACATCATCTTCGTTTTTTTTTTGTCGATGAATTCATCATTCCTCCTTTCATTTGATGTGCTGTACTTCGAGATCCAACTATCATTGAATAACAAAGATGCAGCTTAGTACCCTTCTGACATGTTGCGCCATTTCTGTTTTTTTGTCGATGAATTCTACATTTCTTCCACTTTCATTTAACGTGATGTACGTGATGATCCGACTATTATCAAAGAAGATGTGGCCTAGTTCCCTTCTGGCCGCAATCTTCGTTTTTATTTTGTTGATGAATTCTACATTATTTTTTCTTTCATTTGACGTGTTGTACGTGACGATCTGACTATTATTAACGAACATATGGCTTAGTGCCCTTCTGTCTGCAATCTTTGTTTTTTCTTTGTTGATGAACTCTACATTCCTTTTCCTTCCATTTTACTATGCTGTACGTGACGATCCGACTATTATTAACGAAGTTACAGCTTAGTTCCCTTTCGTTATGTCACCATCTTCGATTTTTTTGTACTCCACACTGACGTCATCACCTTCTTCCTCATATAAGAATACATATTGCATCGTATAACTCTTACACACGTCACACCTACCTTGAGTTGGGTGTTCCACAAGGTTCCGCTTCGAACCTGAAAATGACTGAAATAAAGTGCCATAAGAGAAAACATGGGATTATGTGCCAGAAACGGCATAGTACATCTATTGAAGTTTGAACTAGTATAGCTGTGTGCAGTTTATATTAAAAAAAAATTAAAAACTATTAACACACCTGCATCATCATTGCTTCATCTCACTGAAAATTATATCAAATGGAGAATACTCTGCACCAACTACATTTCAATTTCAATTCATTTTGACTACTTTAATCTTTCCTCTAGGTGTATCTATCTAGTTAAGATGGTTTTCAGATCACCGGAGCTGAATCAATACCATACACCAGTTTTGGTGTATATGTCACTTCATGATCAGTTCTGAATTTGAAGGAAAGTTCTATTTTCAATGACCTCAAACACTTGTTAGTTTCAGGAAATCAGATCGACAGAAAGTCTAATACACCCAAGGTTATACTATATTATCATAATTTATGGATTCAATGCATTAATTTGGTTCTATGGTGGCGAAACTTTATCAAGTGAGGTGAGTTTGAGCTATTCAGAAGCTGAACTGTTCTTTAGGATGAACTAGATCATGATTAGCAACTACACAATAATTAGTCATTAGTTTATTCTACTATTCTTTTCCTGTTCGTTTTCTCCATATTAGGTGCAGCACCATATAGTTATGACGTTTATATCTCTGAGACTCGTTATATGTAGTCTGCGTAATATTTAAACTTTCATTTGCATGTATTCCGTTTATCAATTTCAGTGTGTTTGAAATGGTTTTGGTATGTATGAATAAACAATTTCAATCATAGAAATATTTATTTTTTATGCAGTACCCAACTTTCAAGATCCAACGACTATCGCAGATAAGTTAATAGCGGAGGTGGCCAATCAGTGTAGAAAACTTAAGGTTGATAAATATATACCCATAAATGCAAAAGTCTATCAGTTAACACTCACTCATTCATCTTTGTTTCTCCGTACTGGTACGTTCTAATAAGCTGAAATTTGGTATATTGGTGGATCTTAGGTCTTAGATGCGCAATAATGGAAGTTTTTTAAATATTCAAACTGAAGACCTCCCCCCTGGAGGGAATAGGGGCACGTTTACATATGAAAATTAATTTTCATCAATGTTCCTCTGTACCGCTTCATTTTCGGATGCTGAAATTTTGTATGCATGATTCTTCCGAAACTAATAGCATAGCCATGTTCACATATTCGGTTGCCAGTTGTACAAAAGAACTGATGGTTGCTTCACCAGAAAAAAATAATTGAGGGGTTAATATTGCACTATCTGTACAAGTTAACTCAATGAAGTTTGAAAATAAACTGATGTCATTTCAGTATGTTTTCATTCGAATGCAATCATATTTCGCAACCGACTTAGCAGCATTCAAACCCATTACGTGAGGCTGGAAATCTGCTGCTCCGCAATGGAAAATAGATTATCCTGATGAAACCCAAACTGAAGATGCATTCGCATCGACTATACAAAAAAAAAAGTGATGAATATCCAAAATTGGAGACCATAAAAAATGGTTTCGAAGATATGTATTTCTCTCTTCTCGAAAAGAAATCCTTTGATCACACAAAATGCCAGTGTTTTTGTGAAACTAGCTTTAAGCAATCTCGGGACGAAAAACATGATACTTCAAATAATCATGAAATCACATCGAAGTACAAAAACTTCGTATTTATAGTGGGTTTTGACACAATGGAAACATTTTTGACTTCCCAAACATCATTCATCAAACAACATTCCTAAACTTTCAACTTCTCCATCTTGGTACAAAAATATGGAAATCTTCTGAAGAAAGAAAGGAAGTAATCGATTTCAAACCTAAATTTTTTATGAAGATCATGTAGATCATAAAGTGTTGATTTTTGAAGTTGATTACTTCCTTCCTTTCACTCGATTCACAAATTTTCTGTATCAAAATGGAGGAATAGAAAGCCAACACTTTTCTTTTCCAAAAATAATATATCCTGAAAATGAACTCTTTAGGTGTATATGATGTAATATAGAACGCATGATCTTGAGAAGAGTTTCCCGTGGAACCTGAGGTTTTCCGCGATACTTCTTGGACGTCTCACTAGTGACTTCTCAGTAGCCACCAGCATTCGTATTCTAGCTTGGCAGTGCTGTTTGGTGGTCAGCAGCAGACCTTGACTCTGAGTGTAATGGATACATCGTAGTTCAGCGGCCGTTCGCTTTACTGCGGACGTGGAAGGCATGTAAGTCGCCCTGTAATCCATCTCACATTGGCCGTAATTTCGTCCTTCTGATTCGGAAAGAGATTTGATGCCGCTGTACATGGCGGTGTTGATTTGCCAGAGTTCAGCCTCTAATGTTAAATCAGTATGAACCGCTGCATCAAAACAAGCCAGTTATTGTGGCTTGAGCTGGAGCGCCCTGCGTATTCTGATTATATCTCCATTGATGATATGATGCGAGACTCCACTATGGTGTACCAATGTGTGGTAGAACTGTTACTTCCACTACTTCTTTGTCATGTTGAAAGGATTCATATAGCTCTGTGTTCGAAGATTGGATACACAATCCCCATGGTTTCGGGGTGAGAAGGTGGCATGTTCCGAATGTGTTCTACACAACAGCATTCTCCCTCTTGGCGCCGGCTCACTACACTCGAAGCAATGCAAAAGGCTGCCTATTAGCTCATGAGTCCACTCAAAGCATCCCAGGGTTGTCATCGGTAAGCAAATATCGTAAAGAGCCTCATCACCTTGCCTGTAACCCTTACGAATGGATCAATTATGGGGACCTCTTTGTCGACTACCAGGAACCGAGCTGTAGACACACAGCTGTCACCGGAGGGATTAGTATTCTCCCTTTCGAGGGCACCTGGGCTGCCGGTCCGTTTTTGCACCAGTTGTTCGGGTATGAGTGGTGACGCAACTCACCGAATGTCTCAGGCCATTCCTGCTTTATTATTTTATTCAATAATGTTTTGCCACCTTATTATTGAGTTCAACAGCCATATCTTCAACGATTCTGTTTGAATTTCTCAATGAGTATACAAAACCTTTCAAGTAACTTGGATTCATCGTGAAACAATTTGTAGCATTCACGAATGTTTTCAGGTCATTGATTAATGGTAACGATTCATAAGATTACTTCATATCAACTGCAAATCCATTAAACATTCCAAGATTTCAGGAACGCTTGTAATATAGTTGGCCTCTTGTATACAGATGAACTCAGATGTTATGGTACATCTAAACATCTCTTCTACGCTCTTTATAATAGCATTTTCATTTGAAAATCTATATTTATAATAGTAGTACTTGTTTTCAGTCTGAAAAAATTTTATATTATCTTTATGAATGCCCCTGGTATGCATGGAATAAAAAAAATAAAGGCGTTCTTCTACTGCTGATGACCAATTGCTTGAAATCGATGACTTTTTCTTCTTATGGAGTTTTAAATTTACGATACCCCGCCACAATTCAGGTAAGTATATGTGCATGTCTTGTACCTTTGTTCAGTATATAATTTTGTTCCAAAATATCGTTTTTTCATGAATGAAACACAATTCAAAATGTTTGATGTACTATTGTTCATTCCAAAAATTTTTTTTGTGATTTTGTAGAATCATATTCAACAAAGTTTTTCAATGACTTTAGAAAAAACTCTTCGACAGTGTAAAAAAATCATATCAAAATACATATTTATAGTTGACTCAACGAAATAATACACATGCTTCATTAATGACATATGCGATAAAATATATAGTTTTTCATACAGCATTTTTTTCTATTATTAGGGATGAATGAAAATAAAACAGTTACCATTTGCATTCAATCAACGAGAGCTCATGTGTGAATGGTAGATTGCACTGTTTACATCTAATAGAGATAGCTACTCAAACGAATATTTTTTATAATGTGATAATACACATGCTTCATTAATGACATATGCGATTGTTTCGCTATACAATAGCTTCTTCAAGCATAACTAAGAGTTACTTCTAGATTACAAACTTATATACTATAACCTAGTACCTATTCGTCTACCTAAGTAATAAATCTACCTGAAAAAATATACCTGAAAAAGCCAGATATCTCGAAAGTCTACCTGTAAATATACCTAACTATTTTCACCTGAGAATGAACAGATTCAATAATAGCGAATTATTCAATTCAGTATGATCGTTCATAAGAGGTTGACAGTTTTTGAATTTGTTTATTTCCATACTCTCTAACAGGTTGAGTTTCAAACCTTTCTTCTGGAAATGGAGTGGTTTGTATTCATGGTTGAACTCATGTCTCTCTGAAATTAGATGACTGGCATATGTGGAATTTATGTTTCCGTTCTGAAAACTATATTTGTGTTCCTTTATGCGGATTTTGAACGTTCTTCCAGTTTGACCTATATAAAACATCGGACATGACCCACACGATAATTCATACACTCCTGATTTTTCTGAAACTGAACTTTTATCTTTGTCATTTTTAATGTGCATGCCCAAGTTGTTGTTATTGTTGTTGGTTATAGAACCTCAAACTACTTAGGCCAACTCACTACAAATATTTCAGATTTTCTGCACAGCAAAGGTGTAAATACTGCTTTCAAAACCAATAACAACTTGGGCATGCACATTGAAAATAACAAAGATAGAAGTTCAGTTTCAGAAAAATCAGGAGTGTATAAATTATCGTGTGGGTCATGTAAGATTTTTTATATAGGTCAAACTGGAAGAACGTTCAAAACCTGCATAAAGAAACACAAATATAGTTTTCAGAACGCAAAAATAAATTCCACATATGCCAATCATCTAATCTCAGAGGGACATGAGTTCAACCATGAATACAAACACAGAGTTTATTGTATGATTTTCACTATATGGGGTTTTAAAAAAACCGCGACACGTGTTTTGCTATACAATAGCTTTTTCAAGCATAACTGAGAGTTACTTCTAAATTACAACCTTATATACTATAACCTAGTGCCTATTCGTCTACCTAAGTAATGAATCTACCTGAAAAAATATACCTGGAAAAGGCAGGTATCTCGAAAGTCTACCTGAATATATACCTAGCTATTTTTACCTGCGAATGAACAGGAAGAACGTTCAAAACCCCCATAAAGGAACACAAATATAGTTTTCAGAACGGAAAAATAAATTCCAAATATGCCAGTCATCTAATCTCAGAGGGACATGAGTACAACCATGAATACAAACCCCTCCATTTCCAGAAGAAAGGTTTGAAACTCAACCTGTTAGAGAGTATGAAAATAAACAAATTCAAAAACTCTCAACATCTTATGAACGATCAAACTGAATTGAATTATTCGCCATTACTGAATCTGTTCATTCGCAGCTGAAAATAGCTAGGTATATTTACAGGTGGACTTCCGAGATACCTGTCTTTTTCAGGTATATTTTTTCAAGTAGATTAATTTCCTAAGTAGATGAATAGGTACTAGGTTATAGTATATACGGTTGTAATTTAGAAGTAACTCTCAGTTATGCTTGAATAAGCTATTGTATAGCGAAACACGTGTCGCGGTTTTTGTAAAACCCTTAGTGAAAATCATACAATAAACTCTATTGATTAGTTTTTTAATATGGATTTTCATCAAGTATCGGCCAGTTCTATTCAATAAGATTAGGTTGTTTGTAGTAAAAACTTTCTCGTTTTGTTTTCATCATTTTGTTCATTTACTTCGGAGGTCACAATGTATAAACCAGTTAGGAAGACTTTGATTTCGTGTGCAAAGTAGCATAACCCAAAAACGACGAAATATTCTTGAATGCTTCATACCAGACTTTTTTTTTTCGTATTCTTATTATTCTGTCATATTTACAAATGATGAAACCATTAATACTTATTGATTTTTTCCACTATCAAGAATATACATACCACTACTTCTGTAACATGACTCTTTTCAGAAAACAGATATGCTCATTTCAAGAAGGCATCAAAACGCTAAAAGAGCGGTGCCTCTGCGAAAATGAAGTATATCCATCTCTACTTGGAACAGCAGTAGATTATATTCATACCAAAAAAATGTCTCGAGTAGTTTACAACTCCAAATGAAATTGTTCATGAAAAGTTCAGATCGGGATACATCAAATTGAACTTCTAAAAGTTCAACATTTTTAATTTGTAGTGTAATTTATTTATCCATTTATTCATCATGAACACTCACTTCTTTTTTCAATATTGTTTTTCCTATATGTTTTACAGCTGAATATATAGGGTGTATCAGCGATGTGTAGGTGAATTATAACGGCTTTGAAACAGAAAAAAAGTTTTGAATAAAATTGTAGAGAGTAATGAAAGTTTTGTTAAAATGGTTGAGGCTTTCCCGGACGAGGTTTTCAGTATCACTATTTCCATTCGGATTTAAAGGCCGACGATTTTTGGAGTTAGCTTCATCGGAGGTTCGTTCACACATCTTGGGTATTTTTTCGAATAAACTCAAGATTCATCAGAGATAAATTCATGATGTGTGAACCTCTGAAGTAGCTAGACACTCGCGCCAGTGAAACGTCAGGAATAAATTCCAAAAACTCGAATGGAAATAGTGATAATGGAAGTTATGTTACAAAAATGAGTACCAATATACAATGTCTCTGACGAAACAGCTCTTCTAATATGTAATTTTTCAATGAAACATTCTGTGTATTTCATCACGATTCATTTTCAGAACAAATATGTTCTCAAAAATTCACAGTTATCAAGATTAATACGAAGTGATTCTGAAGTTATGATGGTTCATGTCATGGAATGGATTCATTCGTTACTAAATATCTTCTATTAGATTGAACTACGTTACTGCAGTTTAGTCCTATAAGGATATTTTCAAACGAATACAGTAAACTGAAAAAATCAACAATAATAACTCTTGTACATCTTTTTACCACTGAGTAGCTGAATTTTGTTTACCTGTGACAATGTGAGTACGCTAATCTGATTTTATCATTCAAAAGGTAACATTTTTTTTCGAGGACAGAACACAAGCACTACAGAAAAATCCTTAAGGCGTTCTAGGAGCGGTACCTTTCCGAAAGAAGCGAGTCACGTTGTATTTGAATCGTTGGAGATCGAATTCATTTGAAAAAACATTTTCAGGAAGTTTATTTCACATAATCGCAGTTCTCCAACTGAGAAAGTTCTTAAGCAGTAAAGTTCGGGGTGTACTGAGTTGAACTTCGGAACGATAAGCAGCCACAGTTTGTCGTGTATTTCTGATATGTACTGCTCTTGTTGAAATCAAATGTGCCAAGTCACTTGAACATGTCCTGTGAATGTGTGGATAAAGAAGAGACAAATATCCAAACTTTCTTTGCTGTTCCAGACTATCAAGGTTGCCAGTGATGTTCGTGTCTCCAATCTGGCGAATGGCTCTTTTTTGTATGTATTCCAGCAGCTTCCTGGTATGCAATACCTCATAGAAGGTCTGATCTGAGCTTTATAAAGCTTTAAAAGTTGCTGAGGTGTGTACAATTTTCTGGTTCGGAATAATGTTCCAAGTTTTTGAGAAGCAGCCTTTGCAATTCGAGAGACATGATTGTCTCAAGACATATTGGTGTCAATTTCAACACCCAATAAACTCATCGCAATGCTTATTCATAAGGATTTCCAAGGATTCTAAATAATGAAGATTCCAACCCTTGCTCGCTGCTTTGGCTCGATGCTTTGGCATCGAAAAAGAAATCATATAACCTGGCATGTGGGTCGGAATGCCACATCCACATTTTTTTTATAATCGCAATTGCCTCTGTTGTTTCACCAAAATATGTTAAAGTTTCAAATTTTCTTGATTTCTGACCTGGGGGTAATGCAAGTGGTATGAAAACAAAGGAACTTTTATTTCTCATTTTTTACGACGATCTTCCACCACGTAGTACTACATCCATCAATTTACAGCGGGTTTGATAATTTCATATCTATCAGAAATGCATCTAATTCTTCGAAAAATATGGAAAAGCTATTGAATCAAGGCAATGAATGGAGTCAAACAATTATGAAGAGCTTCATTCACAGTAGATGTTGACAAAAATATCTAGGTTTCAGAGTTATATTCTTCAACTCAATTTTCAATTCAAACTTCAGGTAATATTCACATAGTTACAGGATAAATAACTTCCATTCTTCTTTCAGTCTCGTTGGTATCCCGCAGTAAACAATATGTCAACGTATCTTCAGATGATAAAAATGTAGGGAATTGGGTTCTGCGGACATTGCTGCTCCACCATGAGTGTATAAATTGCAATTTTCCTTGTATTCAAATGAAAAATCTGAATTGTTGCTATACTCACTTCTTTTGTTTAACACTTACTAATTACTTATCAGGTACTAATATAACGACGCGCTTCCTCACAATTGGAATCAATCAAAGAGATTTCGGCAAAGGAATAAGAATACGGATCGGAAGAAACGGGCCCATTCAGTAGCCAGCACGATTCTCAAACCTCATCCTCCTAGATTACTATCTTCGGGGATATTTTGAAGTGGGGGTCTATGGATAAAAACGAATGAAACCAGCTGACATGAAAATCATAATAATATAAGTTATTTGTTCTATTACAAGATACACTTCATCTGAAGTTTAAAGAGGAAGTATAGATCGACTTAGTATTTCAAAACTATTCAGTTTCATTTTGATTTTTACAGTATACAATGGAACAATTGTCACTGCTTTGATTCGATGGACTTCAAAATCAATCATTATAAAAACTATATAATTATTGACTATTCCATTGGAAAACGTCACTTTCATGAGTCACACATTTATACTCTATTTCGTTGAATATTTTCTGAATAGTATGCATTACTATTAACAACTTGTATCGTTGAACCAGATTGGTGATTAAACGGAATCAACAGTATATCTAGGTGAAGAGGTGACCACCATCATGATATTTCATTTTCAAGAACATTTCAATCATATAAATTGTGCATCTGCATTCCAATGAAGAATAGTCATTTGTATATTCAATTTCTACAAACATCAATTCATGAAACTGATAATAATTCATTTAATTTTTTTTGTAGATGGCGAAGATATGTTGGTCCATGATTACTTTGATGATAAACATCAACAATAAGAAAAATGGAAATGGATAATTGTCAATTGGTGAATGTAATGATCATTTCATAATTATTAAAAATATACAGAATAAATGTATTTGTAAATTGATAAGAATGATAATTTCATTTTGATAAATAGAATTTGGAACATTTGGTGTGAAATTGATTTTTTTCCTTTTTTTTTTTCGAAAGATAGGTTTAATCTGTAGAAAACACTTTTTCTCGCCAGAACGAGCTATCACATTCTGATTAGTTCAACCAACATCATTTTTATTGCAATCCTCACAGGTCATTTCGTAAATTTCAGGCCTGTTTTCCGGGTTGCCCAATACGTATTTGAGTAGTTCTGGTATTGATTCCATTATACAAAAGTGATGCAAAGTAGTTTTTAGTCATCTCCTGATGATCTAACATCCCCTAGCGAAACGCGCGTCAAAATCATTTTTGTTAAAGTGAGGTGAAAATGTTTTCAAAAAGTACTCAATTCAGGATATTTCAATCTGAGAGGGAGTTTTCCTTCTTCTCAATATTTAATTCGTACGGACAACTTGAAAGATATTACCCTGTTTGGTGGAGTAATTGAGCAATGAAAATATTCAGCATAATATACTGGAAAATTTTCGAAAAGAAATCAGGAACATAAAACCCTCTCCACGGAGTGTTGCGTAGGTAGAAAGGTCCAGAATGAGTGTATCAGTAAATCAAAGTGACAACTCGATATTCATGTGATTCAACCAAAGCTGAACAGGTCCATTATTTCGATTATTAAATACGTGAATTTCATAAACTACACCTCATGATTTGATCTCCACAAACTTAATTTGAAAAATATATCACGATATGTTTCGCTAACACAGTAGCTTCTTCAACGGTGTTTTGAATACTACAAGTTGCTGTGTACGCTAATATTGATATACCACAGGTATCTACAATTGGGACTACCTCCATCAAATGACCTATACCTCTACAATTCTTATATACCTGAGGTACGTCATTAATTATGATTACCTGAAGCATTATCTCACTTCTACATCAATAATAATACTTCCTCGGTTTTTTAAGAAAACAAGTTCAATAATGGTGATCTATTCAAATCCAGTTGGTCATTAATTAGAATGTTTGAATTTTGAAGTTTGTTAATTTCCATTGCTTACGAATGATTCAGTTTCAAACCTCCATTTTCTATGTGTGAAATTTCGAACTCATCGTTAAAGATACGATTTTCTTTCAAAAGATTATTTGAATATGTTGAACTCCATTTCCTATTTACATAGCTCATATGATGTTCCTGGATTCGATTCCTAAATGATCTACCAGTTTTAAAATTAGTTAAAAATAGTAAAGACAAAACATGCAAATTCGAGAAATCAGGAGTCAATAAATTGAAGTGTGGAACGTGTCCATATTGGTCAAACTGGCAGAACATTTGGGAATCGAATCCAGAAACATCATATGAGCTATGTATGTATGTATCCTATTTATAACTCAGACGATCTTTAGTGCTACTGTGATAGAGTATAATGAAATAGTGGAAACTCTGCTTCGTAAATAACCAAATTCTGTACACACGTGAGTACAGTAGATAACATTATACGGTGGAATAATCACTCGATTCAATCCATGGAAAAGCATTGAAATATAATTAGTGGAAATGTTCATAAGTATTGTCAGAGAACGACGTACTCGACAAAAAAAGGAGACAAATACGATGAACTCTACAAAAAAGACCACAACAATTATCGTCAACTGAACTTCATATGAATGAAACAAACAGAACTATGAATGATGCTGCCGTTAAAAAATAATAGATGAAATCTAAAAAAGTAGAGAGAAATTAAAACATTCAATCAAGGCAAGTGAAACCAGGTTTCTCCTTGAAAAATGAGGTTGAATTTCTCGAGAAAAACACCAAAGAAAACAACATTGTCATTTATGGAATAGTTGTAGAAGAGGACATTTCAGTAGAAAATGTTGTTCAAGAACTGAATGCCGTCTTGAGATTGATATTACTTGCAAGAATATATATAAGATATACCAAATGGTAAAAGTAGGGAATGTCCTGTTGAAGTAGAATTCATTTTCTACTCGATGAAAAAAAATATACTACGAAACGTTAAAATGTTGAAAGGTTCTCGTATTTCCATCGTACACAATCTCGCAAAAAAAAGAAGAATACAGAATTTTGAGAAGACACCTAACAGAAGAAAACGGGAGAGGAGTAAGGAATTGCTACATCACAAGAAACAAGTTGGTGATAAAGAAGAAGACGAAGTCGTATCGAAAACAAATACTTAGTACTCTTACCACACCGACGCAGAAACTGCTTCTACAGCCGGAAAGTCTAGAAGAACAATCACAAACCTCATTCGTGCTTTCGAGAGAAAACGAACCCAAGAAAAACCAAGCAAAATTGAAAAAAATTATGAAACTCCGTTCTAACTCGTCTTCATTACATATTGGAAAAAATCAAAGTAATAACAAAGAAAAATCTAATTACATCATTATCTCTCAATTATAAGTCTTCGTTGTTTCCATCAAACCATCATCTAATCATTTTATATATTGTATAATCAATNAAATATTACAGAAAAATATTTAAAGATTATCGTGTGAATCGTGTGATGGAAATTACGAAATTAAACGAAATTATGAATCACAGATTGAAAAAAACAAAAAAGCTCGAAACACCTTTGAATAAATAGTGTAGAATGTCAGAAAAAAAATCAACCAACGAAGAAATTATCACAGAGATGAGGTATTGACCGATGACCCAAAAATTGTGGGTGAAAAAACTGGTCTCATTAATTCAAAAACCGAGACCTGACCCAGTAACTAAAGAGCCTCTGTCACATTCAATGTTTTTTTCAACTGTAGAGAAGGAAGAAATATGTCAGATTATAAATATATTGAAACCAAAGAAATCACCGGCAATTTAAATTAAATCTGAATGTCTTAAGGAAATTCAAAGAGAGAAAAATTGCCAAACCCATGGCATGTCTAATTAACAAAATAATGAAAACTGGTGTATGTCCCTCCATACTCAAAGTAGCCATTATCATACGGCTTTATAAAAAAGGAAATAAATGTGTGATTGACAATTATAGATTCGTTTCACTGACATGTTATATCGCGAAAATTTTTGAAAAAGCTCCCAAGAAGAAACTTAACGATTATATAAAGAAAAACAGTTTGAGTTCAGGGAAGGCAAATCTACCCAAGATGATATAATCAGCTCAACATCCCAAATTTACGAAGCGATAGATAACGGAAAACCCAGTCTGTGTATATATTTAGATATCTTCAAGGACTTCGATACTGTGAGCCATACACAGCTACTAGAAACCTTGGAAGATATTGGAGAAACAACTTATACTCTAGTAGAAAGTTATATATACCAGAGGAAACAATTTGCACGGATTGAAAATAAACTCAATTTGTACAATTTGGTGTGCCACAAGGCACTGTCCTTGGGCCACTATTATTCTCAATATATTTCAATAATTCACTAACTTCGAATACTATAGGGACTATAATCAGCTTCGCAGATGATACTCTGATAATGTATGAGGATGAGAATTGGAATGACTTGAAAGAAATTTCAACACCCTCAGTAAACATAACAACGAGTCGGTTATTGATATATACAGAACAGATACCATTGAATATTTAGGTGTAACGATGGACAGTCATATGAAATGGGATGTTCACATTGAGAAAGTTACAAAAACCTCAAGAAGTATTCCATTCAAATTCAGATATTTGAATAAATTACTTGACACTCACCATTTGAAGATCATTCATTTCGCTCTAGTGGAATTTCGTATTCAATATGCCATATTGAGCTAGGGAGGGGTCGTTACTATATACCTGAAAAAGTTAGGAATAGTAACAACCAACATCATTTAGCAATTTACTCTTTCCACAAGCAACAATATACGATGTAAGATAAATATTTCTTAGAAACATACTTACGCACATACACAAAAATAAATATTGAATAATATCGACCACGAACATTTTACTAGGAAAAAAAGAATATCATGTTGAAAGTACAAAAATCGGACAACGATATACATATAACTTACCTCATTCCGAAAATATTCACTGCCCACTGAACAAATAATGGATATAATGAATATAAATTAATGTCAAGTGTTAAAAAAATAATTAAAAACTACGTTCTCAACTTGAATCGAGATCTGGTTCGCTCTCTCATTGACTAACTGACCTTCTGAATCTTATATTATTATTAAATTTCTATATAGTTTGTCAATTCTAATAATTCGCAAATTGTTTGTTTACTGTTTTTGNTGATGGTTCATTTCATAAAATAGATTTATTGGCCGCTAAATATATCTTATTAGATTTAACGAAATTGAAAATTCAACCAAAAATTCTTGAACACAATGATTTTTCATCACTTGATCATATTTCAACTGGGTAACGCTTTTTTCATTCAGGGGTAATCAAAATTTGACATGACTTTTCTGTAATTTTTCCATAATAGCGGCTTTAAAAGATGAGAAATAAAACTTTCTATGTTTTCGTTCCACTTGTATTTGCAACTAACATTATTGCAGTTTCGTCCTATGAGGACATTTTCAAACGAATGAAACAAACTGAAATAATCAACAATAATAACCCTTATATGTATATCAATACACCACTGTAGGTAATGGAAGACGGTTCTCAATTCAACTGAGTAGCTGAATTTTGTTTACCTGTGACAATGTGAGTACGCTAGTCTGAAAACCGGCGAATAGACAAGTCGATTTTATTATTCAATAGGTTAAATTTTTTCTGAGGACAGAACACAAGCACTACAGAAAAATCCTTAAGGCGTTCTAGGAGCGGTACCTATCCGAAAGTAGCGATTCACGTTGTATTTGAATCACTGGAGATCGAATTCATTTGAAAAAACATTCTCAGGAAGTTTATTCCACATAATCGCAGTTCTTCAACTGAGAGAGTTCTTAAGCAGTAAAGTTCGAGGTGTACTAAGAAGAACTTCGGAACGATAAGCAGCCACAGTTCGTCGCGTATTTCTGATATGTACTGCTCTTGGTGGAATCAAATGTGCCAAGTCACTTGAACATGTCCTGTGAATGTGTCGATAAAAAAGAGACAAATGTTCAACCTTTCTTAGCTGTTCCAGACTATCAAGGTTGCCAGTGATGTTCGTGTCTTCAATTAGGCGAATGACTCTTTTCTGTATGTATTCCAGCAGCTTCAGGGTATGCAATACCTCATAGAAGTTCTGATCTGAGCTTTATAAAGCTTTAAAAGTTGCTGAGGTGTGTACAATTTTCTGATTCGAAATAATGTTTCAAGCTTTTGAGAAGCAGCTTTTGCAATTCAAAAACATGATTGTCCCAAGACATACTGCTGTCAATTTCAACCCCCAATAAACTTATCGCAATGCTTATTCATAAGGATTTCCAAGGATTCTAAATAATGAAGATTCCAACCCTTGCTCGCATAGTGCGAAATTTCCGTATCGTTTGAATTCGGAAACTTATGATTTCTATCCAGACTGAAAGACATTCAATTTTCATTTTAACGTTTTTGGGAAATTTTGGCCTCATTGTCCCGTATAAACACTATTACACTCCGGACACTCAAGCTTATAAGCTCCAGATTTCTCCATCTTGTCCACTTTATCTTTGGCATCAAAAAAGAAATCATATAACCTGGCATGTGGGTCGGAATGCCACATCCACATTTTTTTTGTTTCACCAAAATATGTTAAAGTTTCAAATTTTTTCAATTTCTGACCTAGGGGTAATGCAAGTGGTATAAAAACAAAGGAACTTTTATTTATCATTTTTTTACGATGATCTTCTACCACGTTGTACTACATCCATCAATTTTACAGCGGGTATGATAATTTCATATCTATCAGAAATGCATCTAATTCTTCGGAAAATATGGGAAAGCCTTTTTATCGATCTTTTTTGGGTAATTGTTACCTTTTACAATCTGAAAAATATAAAAATTTTCATAAAAAAACTGATTTTTTTCTCCACAAAAAATGACTTTCTTTGAATGGGAAAGCTATTGAATCAGAACAATAAATGGAGTAAAACAATTATGAAGAGCTTTATTCACAGTAGATGTTGACAAAAATATCTAGGTTTCAGAGTTATATTCTTCAACTCAATTTTCAATTCAAACTTCAGGTAATATTCACATAGTTACAGGATAAATAACTTCCATTCTTCTTTCAGTCTCGTTGGTATCCCGCAGTAAACAATATCTCAACGTATCTTCAGATGATAAAAATGTAGGGAAGTGGGTTCTAGGGACATTGCTACCCCACCATTAGTGTATAAACTGCAATTTTCCTTGTATTCAAATGAAAAATCTAAATTGTTGTTATATCCACTTCTTTTGTTTAACACTTTCTATGACAGTTTACGTTGGAAAGAAAGTTTACGAAACTCGTGTAATGACTATCATCACCTAATTGATGTCTTATTCATTCTGGAAACATACTCATTCAAATGGACCTTCATGATGAAATGAAACTATATCTGATTTCACGTTAGCCTAGGTAATTTGCTCTGGAATGAATTACTGAATGTATTGGACGATATAGCAATTAACACCAGACACAGGATATATTACTAATATGACGACGCGCTTTCTCACAATTGGAATCAATCAAAGAGATTTCGGCAAAGGAATTAAAATACGGATCGGAAGAAACGAGCCCATTCAATAGCCAGCACGATTCTCAGACCTCATCCTCCTTGATTTCTATCTTCGAGGATATTTTGAAGTGGGGGTCTATGGATAAAATCGAATGAAACCAGCTGACATGAAAAATAGAATAACACAAGTTATTTGTTCCATTATAAGATACACTTCATCTGAAGTTCAAAGAGGANGTTATTGTACATTAGTTACAAAAAAAATTTTTCAACCTGTTTTTACGAGGGTGAACAAAGAAATATTGAGAATGGGACATTAACAACCATCCATTGCTGTTACGAGTACCGGCAACACTGGACTTCTCTGGTATATAAAAACAAAAATTTGATACATATTCCTTGAACCAAACTATCACATTCTGATTAGTTCGACCAACATAATTTTTATTGCAATCCTCACAGGTCATTTCGTAAATTCCAGGCCTGTTTTTCGGATTGCCCAATACGTTTTTGAGTAGTTCTGGAATTGATTCCGTTGTACAAAAGTGATGCAAAGTGGTTTTTAGTCATCTCCTGATGATCCAACATCCTTAGCGAAACGCGCGTCGAAAGCATTTTTGTTGAAGTGAGGTAAAAATATTTTCCAAAAGTACTCAATTCAGGATATTTGAATCTGAGACGGAGTTTTCCTTCTTTTCAATATTCAATTCGTACGGACAACGTGAAATATATTGGTGGAGTAATTGAGCAATAAAAATATTCACCATAATATACTGGAAAGTTTTCGAAAAGAAATCAGGAAAATAAAACCCTCTCCACGGAGTGTTGCGTAGGTAAAAAGGTGGGTCCAGAATGAGTGTATCAGTAAATCAAAGTGAGAACTCGATCTCCATGTGATTCAACCAAAGCTGAACACGTCCATTATTTTGAATGTTAAACACGTGAATTTCATAAACTACACCTCATGATTCGATCTCCACAAACTTTATTTGAAAAATATATCACGATATGTTTCGCTAACACAGTAGCGAAACATATCGTGTATATATATACCACAGGTATCTACAATTGGGACTACCTCCATCAAATGACCTATACCTCTACAATTCTTATATACCTGAGGTACGTCTTCAATTATGATTACCTGAAGCATTATCTTACTTCTACATCAATAATAATACTTCCTCGGTTTTTAAGAAAACAAGTTCAATAATGATGATCTATTCAAATCCAGTTGGTCATTCATTGGAATGACGGTGAAAAAATCACTCGATTCAATCCATGGAAAAACATTGAAATAGAATTAGTGGAAATATTCATAAGTATTGTCAGAGAATGACGTACTCGACAAAAAAAGGAGACAAATGCGATGAACTCTACAAAAAAGACCACAACAATTATCGTCAACTATACTTCATATAATTGAAACGAACAAAACTATGAGTGATGCTGCCGTTGAAAAATAATAGATGAAATACAAAAAAATAGAGAAGAATCAAAAAATTCAATCAAGGCAATTGGAACTAGGTTTCTTCTTGAAAAATGAGGTTGAATTTCTCCAGAAAAACACCTAAGAAAACAACATTGTCATGGAATAGATGTAGAAGAGGCCATTTCAGTAGAAAATGTTCAAGAATTGAATGCCGCCTTGTTTTCAGTTTTTTGTTTAATAAAATTGTTATTTGCGGTTAAACTTTTTAATTTTTTCAGAGATTTCAATTTATATTATATTAGACGATGGAAGTCGGAACTGATGAAATACATCACGAAACCACCTTCAAACACCCTGTTGATACTTGCAATAACAATATCTTTTCTTTCGTACACCAAAAAATTTGAAGCATAACAAAAAATATTGATAAAATTGATTTATATTTAAGCGAAACAAATACAGTGTTCGATTGTATCATTCTAACGGAAACTTGTTTGAATCAAGACGAGACTATTTACAATTAGGGAAATATCAATAAAAACGATGGTATTGTTGTGTATATAAGTTGAAACTCCAATTACGTGTCGAGAAATATTAGCATTGATAAACGCAAAGCAATATAAATTCAAATCAATAATTCTGATGAAAAGAAATTAATAATCATAGCTCTTTATAGACCTCCTTCCAAGAACGTTATACCATTTCTGGATCAGTTCAAATTTTACAAACAAGACAAAACACATCAGATTACCCTCTTATTGTTGGGGATATGAACATAAATATCAAACTTGACGATGACACAATTGTATCAGAGTACTTGAAAATAATGTATGAAAACAATTATGAATCGATGATAAACAAAGGTACTAAAGTACAAGGTAAGTCTGCTTCATATATCGATCATATTTTTTTAAAGGTAAAACACATGAGAGAAATATGTAAGCCAATAATTGTGCGCTCAAATATCACAGATCATTATACTCAAATAATGAAAATGCCCATTGAGTCAGAACCTCTTCAAGTCTCAACAGAATCCTATATTGAGTACACTGACTACAAGAACTTGAAGATATGGCTACTTCATTCTTCGTTGAACTTATGAGTGAACTGACAGAAAAACACACAAAAAGAATCAAAACGAAAAAATAGTATGAAAAAAGGAAAGTTTGGGTCACAAAAGCCCCAATAAAACCAATAAATACAAAATATCGACTGTATAAGAAATATCGGGAGAACCCCAAATATTACAGAAAAATATTTAAAGATTATCGTGTGAATCGTGTGATGGAAATTACGAAATTAAACGAAATTATGAATCACAGATTGAAAAAAACAAAAAAGCTCGAAACACCTTTGAATAAATAGTGTAGAATGTCAGAAAAAAAATCAACCAACGAAGAAATTATCACAGAGATGAGGTATTGACCGATGACC
Source organism: Leptinotarsa decemlineata (assembly GCF_000500325.1). Classification (NCBI taxonomy): domain Eukaryota; kingdom Metazoa; phylum Arthropoda; class Insecta; order Coleoptera; family Chrysomelidae; genus Leptinotarsa; species Leptinotarsa decemlineata. The sequence goes on along the minus strand of NW_019293599.1, from coordinate 6,013 downwards.
TAAAAATTGTGGGTGAAAAAACTGGTCTTATTAATTCAAAAACCGAGACCTGACCCAGTAACAAAAGAGCCTCTGTCACATTCAATGTTTTTTTCAACTGTAGAGGAGGAAGAAATATGTCAGATTATAAATATATTGAAACCAAAGAAATCACCGGCAATTAAAATTAAATCTGAATGTCTTAAGGAAATTCAAAGAGAGAGAAATTGCCGAACCCATGGCATGTCTAATTAACAAAATAATGAAAACTGGTGTATGTCCCTCCATACTCAAAGTAGCCATTATCATACCGCTTTATAAAAAAGGAAATAAATGTGTGATTGACAATTATAGATTCGTTTCACTGACATGTTATATCGCGAAAATTTTTGAAAAAGCTTCCAAGAAGAAACTTAACGATTATATAAAGAAAAACAATTTGAGTTCAGGGAAGGCAAATCTACCCAAGATGATATAATCAGCTTAACATCCCAAATTTACGAAGCGATAGATAACGGAAAACCCAGTCTGTGTATATATTTAGATATCTCCAAGGACTTCGATACTGTGTGCCATACACAGCTACTAGAAACCTTGAAAGATATTGGAGGAACAACTTATTCTCTAGTAGAAAGTTATATATTCCAGAGGAAACAATTTGTACGGATTGAAAATAAACTCACTTCAGAAGAGTTTGTACAATTTGGTGTGCCACAAGGCACTGTCCTTGGACCACTATTATTCTCAATATATTTCAATAATTTACTAACTTCGAATACTACAGGGACTATAATCAGCTTCGCAGATGATACTCTGATAATGTTATTTTTATACAGGTAACCCTAATTGAGATTACCTCTGAAAAATTACCTGAAGCATATTACCTCACATCTACATCAATAATAATTCTCTCTCGGATTTTAAGAAAACAAGTTCAATAATGGTGATCTATTCAAATATAGTCAGTCATTCATTAGAATGTTTGAGTTTTTATGTTGAATAATTTCCATTGCTTCCAAATGATTCAGTTTCAAATCTTTATTTTCTAAGTGCAAAATTTCAAACTCTTCGTTGAAGATATGATTTTCTTCCAGAAGTTCATTTAAATATGTTGAATTTGTTTTCTCATTTACATAGCTCATATGAAGTTCCTGGATTCGATTCCTGAATGTTCAGCCAGTTTGACCAATATATACCCTAGGGCACGTTTCACACTTTAATTTATATACTCCTGATTTCTCGAATTTGGATGTCTTGTCTTCATTATTTTCAACTAACTTTCCCAACGTATTAATTGTTCTATATGCAATTCTAATATCTCGTTTCCTCAAAAATGAAGCCACTTTTTCCGTTGAAGCTCCATAATTATCCACCTTATCAATAGGAAAAACGTCTCGATTCACTTTTGCCTAGACTCTCTTGGCAAGTATTTTGTTAATTAATTCGGCTTTAAACCCGTTGAGGTGAGATGATATGATTCATATAATCATAATTGAAGAAGTACCTCAGGTATATATAAAAGTTGTAGACGTTTAGGTAATTTGATGGAGGTAGTCCCAATTGTAGTTACCTGTGGAATATAAATATTAGCGTAAGAAGCAACTTGTAGTATTCAAATTACTGTTGAAGAAGCTACTGTGTTACCGGAACATGTCGTGATATATTTGTCGAATAAAGTTTGTGGAGATCAAATAGTGATATGTAGTTCTGAAATTACTATGGATCTTCATCAAGTACGGCTGAATCAATCAGAAGAATAAACTATTGAACCAATGAATTATCTTAAGCAATAACACTTCAGAAAAAGTGGAACTGTACTGCTAGATATAAGCAAAATGTGCAACTTCACACACATACTCTTATAGTGAGTTTTGGAAACTGAGACTTCAATATGTACAATGTTCTATGTACTGTATTGATACAATTGTGGCGTATTTGAGAATTTTGTCAACGTCACAACCAAGGAGTGTATTGTGTTAAGAGCTGATTGGAAAATTCTATGGTTATGTAAGCTGAGAGGACGCCAGCCAATAAATATACATACTTTTGAATTGGAAGGAGGATTTGAAAATCAAAGCAAAATGAATGCAGATACATAAATAATTTATTAATCAATAAATATGGAATTTTGCAATGGGATTCGCTACTCTCTAAAATATGGCATTAATAATATTGAATTAGTAAACAAGGGAAAACAACTTTTCGAATTTCTCAATTTTTTTGGCAGTCATATCGATAATTTTTTTCAAATCTTTTTCTCGCATACTGGGTGATTCAGCCGAACGTGGCCAACCAAGGTTATATATTTTTTTAAAGGAATACCCAATATATGAATACGACATTCGATTTGATATTTTTGAGCTCTCTAAGAGATTGTTGTTTTCGAATTTTCATTGCGGCATTGCCAAGTTATTCCAGAAAAACCCATTTTGCCGACAATGTTTTTTCAATCCACAACCCGCTTGTCTACAGCAATCAGGTGGATTTTTTTTGGAAATAGTTAGTCAACATTATCAGGATTCCGGATAAATCAGGATTTATTGTTGCTTAATTACATTTTCAAACTTAACATTTCAAACTTAACTTAAGGTACTTAAGGTAGAGATTGTGTCTGAAAAGGACGACCTAGGCACAGGTGCCTGTTGTGTCTTTGTCCATTTCAGACAATAGAATTATATAACAAAAGGAAATAAAAGCGATATGTAGAGGTAGGTAGTTACAAGAGGCAGACAACCTGGAACAGAGACCAGTAAGTGGAATATTACGAAAAATACTAATTAACTAATTAATTAATTAATTAATGAGGAACAATATAATATTATGATTAGATGATTGGAAGAGGGATTCAGATGATTTCTCAGAAAATATTGAATTGTGTAGCACTGTTGAAAATAAGCTTCTTTATTTCATATTTAAATTTATTTTTATTGCGGATTTTTTTAATGTCAGCTGGAATAATGTTAAATAGTTTCGGTCCATAATAAAGGAATGATCTTTGTGTGACAGCCTTTTTGAAATGATTGACTTCGACGTTAAGATTAGATGCTGCTCTAGTATTGAGGGGCTTTCTCGGAAAGTGTTCATGATTTTGATGCATTCGCAGGAGACACTGGTAGATGTAGGTTTGTCTTATTTGGAATAAATTAGTATCCTGATAAAGTAATTTAGTAGAGAAGAGTTTTTTTTTTGTGAAGTATAATTTTTAGTAAAGTGTTCTGAGTTGTTTGTAAGTTTTGTAGTGTGCTTGTGAAAGCACCTCCCCAAATTGTTATGCAGTATCTTAGGGTAGATTCAACTAGCGAGTTGTATAACATAATAAGATTTTTTCGTGTTAGAATATCTCGTAGCAGATAAAATTTGTGAATCAGAGCTCTTAGTCGTTTTATCACATAGGTAATATGGTCAGACCACCTGATATGCTGGTCAATCATGACACCAAGGTATTTCAAGACTGAAACTTTTTGCAAGTCAGGGCAGTTACAACCATAAAAATCCTCGCATTTGGGAGAGTGTAATTTGATTTTTATATTAGGTTGATCGCTTATCGTAGGTGAGAAGGTGATATATTTCGTTTTCGCAACGTTTAAGCTTAATAAGTTGTGATCCAACCAGATTTTTATATTTTTCAGATCCCTTTCAGTTTTTTTGTAAACTTCATCCCAGCTTCTGCCAGTGAATATAATTGCTGTATCGTCAGCATAGCAGATCATTCGACCTTCAAAGTTATTAATGTTTGCAATACTATTTATATATATTAGAAAAAGTATGGGACCCAGTACTGTTCCTTGTGGCACTCCTGTCTCAATTATTGATTTATTGCTCAACTTATCACCTATCTTTATCCTCTGTGCTCGATTGTTCAGATAGTTTTCAAATTGACTTAGTGATAATCCTCGAATACCGTAATTACACATTTTTTCTAGTAATTTGTTGTGGGAGACAGTGTCGAAAGCCTTGGCCAAATCAAGGAAGACCGCTAGGCATTTATTCGATTTGTCCAAGGACCCCACCACCTTACCAACAAAATTCAAAATGGCATCCTCCGTGTTGTAATTCTGCAGAAATCCATATTGACAGCTGGTTATTATGTGGTGTTTATCCAAAAATTTGATTAGCCTTGTCTTAAGTGAATGTTCGAATAGTTTTGCAAAATTATTAATAACAGAGATGGGCCGATAATTAGTCAATATATTACGTTTCCCAGCTTTAAATACTGGGGTGACTACGGATTCTTTCCATTGTTCAGGCATTTTTCCATTGAGGAAGCAGAGATTTATAATGTGTTTCAGTGGAGTAAGGATATGTTTGTGGATAGCTTTTATAACTTTGGTATCAATTCCATCCGGCCCTGGGGAGCAATTATTTTTCAATTTTGAGATGAAAGTTATTAGTTCCGAGGCTGTTATGGGTTCTAGGAATAATGATGATTGTATAGACTTGTCATTAAGAAAATGCGGGGGTAAGTTAATTTTTTCAATATTACTTGCCATTTTCGACCCTAAACTAGAGAAGAACTCATTAAACACATTTGCTTTTTCGTTATCATCATTTATTGAGAGTCCGTTTTCATTAAGAACGT
>NW_019293598.1:3440-23734 GCF_000500325.1 Leptinotarsa decemlineata | reverse complement strand
ATAAAAATAAAAAGTGGAGAGATTTCAAGTCACGTTAGTTCACTACGTTTCGATTGTTAGTATCTACAATCGTCTTCGGGTGATGACTGGACTGATTCCTCCAAGAGATGACTATTTATAGGTCGTTCCAGTACTTTCACTTATCCCCGCTTTCCATTTTCCGCTCCACTGGTTCCATGGGAGATGACCGTTTTTTGGCGGGAGTTGGCCATTTTTCGCTTCATTCATCTCCCACGGAACCAGTGAAGCGGAAAATGGAAAGCGGGGAAAAGTGAAAGTACTCGAACGACCTATAAATAGTCATCTCTCGGAGGAATCAGTCCAATCATTACCTGAAGACGATTGTAAATACTAACAATCGAAACTTCGTGAACTAACGTGACTTGGAATCTCTCCACTTTTGATTTTTATTTTTTTTTTTCATTTCTTTGTTTTCATTTATTCAATTGTTCTATTTTTACTTGTATTTTATTTCACTATTATTTCATTTCAGGTTTATTTTGGTTAATATAATTGTTATTTTCAGCTATTCATACTCAATTCTTCTTTTTTAGTTGTTTCAGGGATTTCAAATCATTTTATATAGTCAATGGAATTCCGAACAAGTGAAATTGACCAGATGGTATGTCTCTCATACCATGGAAATACGGTAAACCTGTGGTATGGGACTTCACTTGTGTTGACACGGTCGCGGCTTCCCATCTAGCCGAAAGTTCCAAGTCTGCTGGAACTGCAGCATTGTCTGGCGAGAAATGGAAAAGAAAAAAATAACAAAATCTTGGAAACAACTATCAGTTTCATCCAGTAGCGGTTGAAACTTTGAATGTTTATGGCCTGGAGCCTCTGTTATCACCGTTCTACCTCTTTTTTGATAGAAAAAATTAGTATTGCTATTCAACGTGGCAATGCTGCTTCAGTACTTGGAACTATTCCTCCTTCACATAATATTGATGAGATCATGCATTGCCCTAATTTCAGTACGGAACTGAAGCCTCTTCGAAACAAGCCGAGATATGTGGATATCCATCAGTCTCCTATCAAGGTTAATTCACAAGTGATTGATCCACCTTCTTGTTTTTCAGTGCGGTCAGTGGACTCAGGTCATTCTTGCCCCCCAAATATGAGTTGCAGTCCTCGTAGAACTAGTTCCTTTTCAGTGGAAGAGCTTCATGAAGCAAGAGCTGAATCGATCCCTCAACGAAACCCATCTTCACTTGGAAGGATCGATCGCAGCTTGAGAAATGGTTTTATGGAGATTTTGTGAAACATGTTCTTCCTTACGAATCAGTAGATAGTTGTCCTGAAATTTTAGAGAAGAAAATTGGATAGCATTTTATATATAGCATTTTACAAGTGTTGTTCATGACGAAGAATTTCAAGAACGAAGTTTTAATGATTAACGAGAACGGGAATGTTTCCTACTTATTCATCAAACTCAAACACCTGTTCATGCAGCTGCAGTTTCGTCAGAAGGTATCATCTTTCCCTCCAACCGAATTTCTGGAGTCTTTGAAGTCCACTAGATACTCGTTAGGACAACAAGAGGATTGTTCCGAATTTTTGGGGTTCTTGTTGAATACTCTTCGTGAGCAAAACAATAGCAAAATCAATACTTTTCTCTCAAAGGTTTATAGGGATTTTTTGGAAATTCCACAATAATCTCCATGTCTGCATCTGTAATACTAGATAGAATCTCACTAGTGTCTTCTAGACAGTTAGTTCCTTTTACCTGTGTGAAATACTGAAAAGTAAATGTGTTTTTGAAAGCTCTGGTAATTTGAATAAAAGTTGGGTTTCTGGCATTTCCGCAAGTATTCCTAAGTTGACCAAAATAATTTTCCACACAGTCCTTCCTGATTTATATTCCTCGTCAATATGTAGGAGTGTCCTTCACTATGTAGGTTCTCCCAAAGTTGCAGAAATGCCGAAATTGTTATCTGCCACCTCTCAATGAATCTCATTTGTCCAGTCGTGTTTTTTCCTTTTTTTGATATTACAGTTAATTTGTTAAACAATTATTAAACAACGATAAAAATCAAAACAACAATAAAAATCAATTTTATCTTAACTGTATCTTGTCCCTTTTATCAATACATTATTGTTTGTAAAAAATGTCTTTCGATTATTATTTGTCAAAGTTTTGAAACATGTCTTTGCTCCAAGTACGTTTTTATATTTACAAATATTTTATAAATATTGAATATTCAGTCAACGATTCAAACCGCTTCACCGAAAGTAAGATATTACAGTTCCCAGGACAGCGACTAAATCCATTTGTAAAGTGAAAAACTTTGAAAAAGAAGCAACATTTGATTCAAAGCGTATAGCCGGAATGGACACTGCGCTCGGCTGTCGTAGACATTTGGCTACTCCATACAAAAATATCCTATTTCAATTCGGCTTGTCACTTTAGAAAATGTGAAGATAGGTTGAAGGGAATTCAGAACGTATCGGCATCTGATGTGTTTGACATCGTCTTGCTTTCATATCGCGTCTCAGCTAAGCTCGTTCGCAAGGGAAAATGGCCAGATTTATCACCTAATTCACATCGGCCCAGAAACTGGTTTCATTCAAGAAAATTACATGTACCTACCTTGTAAATTGGTAATTTTTTTTTAGAAAATGTGAAAGTTATTCATGAGGCGGTGAGATGAGTCTAACTGAAAACTTGGGATCATTCTCAAATTATGAGATCAAGGATTTCAGTGGGATAAACGCATTGACAAAAATGACTAGTACCTATATTTCCTTTTTAATACTGTTCGTATTGATTATACAAGGTAAATTCTCAGGAAATACGTCCATAGGTATTGCGAACACTATAAAGAGGAAAATTATGAACATTTGTGAGTTCGAAATGCAATTCAGCTAAAATAGTCGGGTCAATACCCGAAAACCATTGTGCATACTAACAATCGAACGTCGTGAAGTAATTTAGTATGAAACCATTTTCAACTTTTTCAATTTCATTTCTAATTGTTTAATTTTTGATATTCTGCTTATTTTTATTGTGATTTCATTTCTTGTTTTTATTGCTCAATATAATTGACATTTGTAGTCAAACATTTTAATTTTATTTGATTTTTTCAGAGACTTAAAATCACATCAGACAATGTAAGTTGAAGTCCAATATTTCATTTCAGATTCAGATTCAGATTTCACATTTGAAATCATACTCTCCTTCATTTCGCACACTTCCAACCTATCTTCTATAGTTTCCGAAATATTTGAAATTTAATATAAGTATAATGTATTGGGACTTGATACCAATAATTAGGTCACTCGTGGTTTCAAAGTAGGTGTTTATTCTTGAACGGCTACATACATACTCCCCGATACCTACTGTTTTTTTTCCTCTAAAAAACTGACGTCCTCAAATATAAACTGAATTACCGAGTGGCCCACTAAATCAATATACTACAATACTTCCTTCCCAAAAATAACAAAACAAAATACATATAATCTAAACGAAAAAAAAATACAATTTTCGATATTCTAACCGATCTACGGGTTTTATTTCACGTCTTGGTCTTACATTGGCTATTGTACGCTGAGGTGAATGGGAGGTCTCTAGTACTCCCTCGTAACTACTCTTACTGTCTAAATTCTCCCTTGTTTCTTGTCTAAGTTGCATGGAAATGGCGTTTGAATCACTTGTCTCATTATATACTTGTGTTGGTAGAGAAGCTTCCTTGAAAGTATATTTTTTTATTTGATTCAAATATCTCTTCCATACATATCCAAGTTCTGGAATTTTCACTGAATACACTAATTTTTCTAATCTGTCTATTATTTCCCCTTTTATCCAAATAGGATTCCTTACAGTTTGATAGTTTTTAAAAATACCTAAATCTCCTTCCTTGAGATCTATAAATCTTTTACCTTTATGATACTGTTTTTGTTTCTTAAACTCTCTTGCAACATGATTTCTCAAATCTTCCTTTTCTTTACATTTTTTTTTGGTAAAAGAATATCGAATCGTATACGTAATTTACGGCCAAACATTAAATCCACTGGATTGTATCCAGTAGTACAGTGGACCGCGTTACGGTAATCGAAAAGAAAATTATTCAACACTTTGTTCAAATCTATTGATCTATTTTTTTCCAAGATAATTTTTTAAAGCGTTTTAATGGTTCTTACCGAGTTTTCGGCCGCACCGTTCGACGAAGGTTGAAAAGGAGGGGGGGTGACATGTTCAAAATGCAAAATGTAGGTGTGTTATCTGAAACAATTTTCCGTGGAAGTCCAAAACGAGCAAAAGTAGTTCTCAAAACTTCAATGGTTGCTTTGTCAGTGATCGATGCCATTGGAAAAACTTCATTCCACTTGAAATGAGCATCCACCAAAATAAAAAAATATTTTTGTAAAAATGGTCCCATAAAATCAATATGAAGACGAGACCAAGTTTCATTTGGCCAAGGCCATTTCGTAAATATCGCTTCATTTGGGATTTTCTTGTTCAATAAACAATTCTCACAATTCTTACATACAGTGTGTCTCACTTCTCATGGACACACCCCCGTATCTTCCGTAATATTTGAGGTGGAACGATGAAACTGTCAGGACTGATGGAAATGCTCAAAATGCTTCTACCACCTGAATGGGGTTGGATAAAGTGATATACACTGTCCGCCACTCGCGATGGAACACCCCATTTTCACGGTAAAATATATTAGGGGGCAAAATAGGTCAAAATTCATTCAGATTCGTGATCAGGACTACCAACTTACTACGATTACACTTTTTTCCTGAAAAAATTTCAGTCCTGAAAAATCTGAATTTGTTTCACTTCTCTTGGAAACACCCCAGTATCTTCCGTAATAATTGAAGTAGATTTTTTTTTTGGTTTTGACATCAAAACATGAACGAAATTGTTTAAGAGAAACTCGACTTTCGATTTCACATAAATAATTTATTTTTTATTTTGTTGTGAGGAAAGTTATTCCTTCTCAATAAGAGAGAAAATGGTAATTTTGTAAGAGGACCAGAAAGATGTAATCAGTGAGGTTTTAGGATGGATAATGTTTGTTTCATATTCTCATTTTCCCGTTATTAAAAAAAACAAGGATATTTTGTGGCGAAAAATGTTATGTAGTTCAAAGTTCTTGAGTACTACTTTCAGAATCACATTTTCAAATAAAAAACAAAACAATCAATTTCAAATGCTTCAGCTGTTGTCAATTTTATATTTTCGTCCCTCTCCAATCGAACACATTTTTCTATGCGCCTTCTATTATTTCCTACAACTCTTCTCAGTTCTCTAGGTGTGATTCTCTACACGCTTTTATAATTCTTGCACGGAGATCTTCCTTATTTGTTGGCCTATACGTATAAACTTTACTTTTCAAGTTTCCCCATAAATGAACATCCAGTGGAGTTAAATCTGGGGATCGTGGTGGCCATACTACGAGAGGACTATTGGGTCCTATCCATTTCATAGGTAGATTCGTATTCAACCAAACCCTTGTTATGCCACTATTGTGAACTGGTGAACCATCTAACTGAAAAATTATGCTGTGTCTCACATCCAAAGGTAGTTCTTCCAACACATCGGAAAATGTATATTCGAGAAAATCAACGAATAGTCGTCCGTTTAAATTTTGATCGAAAAAAAAAATGGCCCAATAATATTTTCGTTCAGGATACCACACCACACATTAACTTTCTGACATATTTGGTCTCTACAATTCACCACCCAATTTGAGTTTGTTCAGCCCAAAACCTCATGTTCTGGGAAGATACAACACCATTCGTGGTAAAGGTAGCCTCATCACTGTATAAGATATACTATAAAAATATTAACAGTTGTTTCGGTGTTGCAATGAGTATGAAGATTAATTTTGTTTCGGATGGTAAAATGTTTCCTCAATATTTTGATAAAGGACCCCGCACATTTCTTATGAGAAATGGCTTGCCTTGAATTTTGCCGAAATTTTGATAAGTTGTAGTTCTTGATGTGCTGATTGAAAGTGTCCTCAGCCAAAGCTCAGAGTTGTACAGTTTTCGAGATGTGAACCTTTGAATATAGATTTTTTCCATTCTTTGCAGTTTTTGCTCATCAATCGACAGCTCTCACTTCTGGTTGGGATAGAATTTGGATGTTCAGCAACCAGAATTAGTTTTACGAATAATCTTCTTCAGTTATAATAGATGCCATCATCGATAATTTTTCATACACTGCTTCACATTATCTCGATAATCTGAGAATATGTTGCTGTGACATTTTCCTCAGATAGGCTCAAAATGGATGATAGCATCTCACAGCATCTGTATCTTTTATAAATAAGAGTACTCTCCAGATAGAATGAGGGGGTTCAGGTTTTGGAAGCGAACTATTTTGCGCCGTAATATGTTTTACCTAAAATTGGGTTGATCCATCGCGAGTGGCGGACAGTGTATATCACTTTGGCCAACCCCATCCAGGTGGTAGATGCATTTTGAGTATTTCCATCAGTCCTGAGAGTTTCATCGTTCCACCTCGAATATTACGGAAGATACGTGGGTTTCCATAAGAAGTGAGACAAATTCGAATTTTTCAGAACTGAAATTTTTTCAGGAAAAAAATGTATTCGTAGTAAGTTTGTAGTCCTGATCACGAATCTGAAGGAATTTTGAGCCTATTTTGTCCCCTAATATGTTTTATCGTAAGAATGGGGTGTTCCATGAGTCGATGCAGATCTACTAAATTGCATTTAAATATAACTTGTAGAGAATTGGTCAAATCCTTCAATAATAATCTACCATTAGAATTACACTTACCTGGCTATCAGTATTGTAGTGCTGGTACCAAATTGCAGAAAAGATTGGTGAGAGGAGATCCGGGTGTCAATCAACTGGATTTTGAATGCAAAAAACACGATATTATATATTCACAGGATCCTGACAATCTTGCAGCTAGACACATAGCCGATCAGGAGCTTGCAGAAAGTGCTTGGAGTCGATTCAAAGCAAAATACGCTTATGTTGGATGGAAAGGAGCTGCTTGACTAATTACGAATGTAATGAAAGGAAAACACTGATTTGGTTTGGGTTGTGAGTCATTATCCAAACAGTCACACATACAGAAAAAAATGAGTCCTATTGAAAAAAGAAAAGCTAAAAAATTATCAAAAGATTCTTAGGTGATAGCTTTAGGTTCTGGGATCATTGAGAGGGTACGTGATGTTCTACATGAAGCGGGCGGAAGTGAATTTTTTGTCGAAAATTCTAAAAGAGCAGCTGAAATTGCACTAAAAGCAGCACGCAAATATACTGGAGCTGCTGGTGGGAGAAAGAAAATTCGTACACAGCAAATAATACCGATTCCTGAAATTGGTGGAATACTACCACTCATTCCTATTTTTGCTGGTTTATCAGCTATAGGTAGTTTAGCCGGTGCTACTGCTGACATAATGAAAGCAGTTCAAGCAGCTTGAGCGAGTAGAGAGCAGTTGAATGAGGCAAATCGGCATAATAAACATATGGAGGTAATTGTTCTAGGTAAACAAGGAAGTGTTATCTACTTGAAGCCTTACCGTAAAGGATTAGGACTCTATTTGAAACCTCAAAATCCAAGAAACTCATAGATTTGCTACCTCAAAGAGCTCTCTTCAACATTGACCTCAACTATCATGCTAATAAAATGATGATTCCATATTTTCGGGGTGTATATATGCGTGACGATTTGGCAAAATCAGGATCACTACGATATGAATCTGCCATAGTGAATTTGGATAGTCGCATGGTCGAGGGACACATTGGGTAGCATACAGAAGAAGTGACACTTCAGTGAAATATTTTGATAGTTTTGGTGATTCACCCCCTACCAAAGAATTGATTCACTATTTTTATATGAGTTCGAATCGTATCAATACAATCACATATAACTATGAGCGTAGACAACAATTCAACACAGTATGGTGTGGTCATTTGTGTTTGAAGTTTCTCCAGAAAAAGACATGGAAATAACACCAGGACAGGACAGGGAGAGTATTGAAAAGATTAGTTATTTATTGATAGCATATTCCAGAGTATGCAGTTTACAAAAAATGAGTAAAGAACAACTCGCTGATATGCAGAAAGAGGTGTTGATTGTGTGTATCTGAATGGTGTATCTGAATGGGATAAATTACCACAAAACTTTCAAAATTATATTGATGTTTTGAAGTATCAGTACTGCCAAGACCATCATAATGATTACAGTAGTAGCAGCAGTAATTCCGGTGTGAATGATGGTCCACCTACAAGAAAAATATTCTGTTGTTATTGAAAAGTGAGTGATGTGAATGTAGTCACACATTATGATATAGATATAACGCCCAAAAAACGACGATTATTCCACAATTTCTGCTGTGAGCAATAAAAAGACATGAATCAGTGAAAATACATCAGTCATGTCACGTACGTTTTCATTGTCGTGATACTCTAGTGAGTTGAGCGCCAACTTCTACCCACTCATCGCATTGGATACCAACAGTAATTATGGTCTGGGATTACGTGATTTTCACTCCTACAACTCCATATTCAATGTAGATGCTAAGAATAATGTTATCGGTTATTCGCAGACAATTAACTCACCTCCCACTATTATAAAAATTCCACCTGGGGCATATGAAATTGAGGAAATTAATAAGGTGATTCAAAGATACATCAAATCCAAAGAAGTGCAACTAGAAATTTGTGTTGAAGAAAATATTGACGAAGTATTTCTCCTACATGCAAACAACAACACTCTGAAATGCGAAATGTGGTCGAAATATTACATGCATCTCAAACATGAAAACACTATTGCCGAACTTTTAGGGTTTGAAGCCGATGTGTTTGGCCTCGATGAAAGTCATGAATCAACATTGCCCGTAAATATCAATAAGGTGAGAATTATTCGTGTAGATTGTAATGTCACAGCTGGAGCATATTCAAATGGTGATGAAATTCATAGCATCTTTGAATTTGATATTGTTGTAGAGCCCGGTTACCAACTCACCAAGGAACCGCAAAATATTATTTATTATGCCAATCCAGCCTGGCGGTCGTAAGTACCTCGACAATATCACTTTACGCATATTGGATGATAATGGTGATCTAAATCAATTTCAATGGTGGGGCTGGATTTTTTCCATTCCGGATCTGGAAGAGTATATCCAGGATAAACCCCTCACCCAGCATACCCATAACATCCTCGTAACTAGCATCTAGAAGCTCACACTCGATGTGGTCAGTCATGACACCCTCCATAGGATCCGGAATTATGATTCTGTCAATGGCGGCGTTGACCGCGAAGTTGGAGAAATCCATATCTGAAACAAATAGAAAACATATAATTGGACAAAATCATGAATTTGATATTGTTAATTTACCTAGTGATGGTTGTTTTGCAAATTGTCATTCAAATACGAAGTGAATACCTTGCGTGTTGCGGTGGAGGGTCGAATAGACCCACTCACTTTAGACCTAACCTAAAAAAGTGAATAAAGCGACACTGGTCCGGGAACAAGCAATAGAACTGATCGGCTGGCAGCTGAAAGTCACACTGACGATATTCTGAACGGAGCCTTGTTTCAAATACTCCAGCCAGCCCCCCCCCTTCCACTTTCTACCTTCACTCTTGTCATTCTTTCTTCGTAGCTGAGCGAGTGAAAAATTTACCACAATCACAGGAATACATCTCTCAATATGCTCTCATTCGACAACCTAGCCACAAAACTGGCTAGGTTGGCGTGAAGTTGTATGTAGTTGATGTTGGGGTGAAGACCAAAAGTAAATAATGAACTATTTGGAGCCTGAAGTGAATGAGCGAAATATCCGATAAAATACACGACTGCGATCGATCTGTCATTGATTATCTGACACATTTAACCCGTAACTGTTACTATCCCACTTTTATACCATTCGTACTAATACCGGGTCCTATAGACCCATATTTCAAAGATAGAAATAAATGTTCAGACGACAAATTTCATTCATTCGGGTGAAAGAAAATAACAATCACATTTCAGACAAACTCAAGTGAAATAAAAATTAATTCAAACAGTCTGGACACACGGTACAGCAACATTTCAGACAAATTGGTGTTTCACATGTTCTAGAAACATAGCTAGTATTTCGGTCATTTTTGGGGGGGCAGAGGGCACATCTTTTCCTTTTTCTATTTTCTTGAGTTTCTTCAGCTGTCTGCCGAAATGTGGAATGGATTTTGAAAATATCTGCTACTCTGTCGCGAATTTGGCGCGTAATGAAGTTACAATTAATTCTTATGTGGACGTGTTGAGAGCAAAGGGCTAATCCAAGTTCCTTCAGATAATTATATCGAGATATTTCTTTTCCATGTCTTGCAAATTGGTATAGGATGCGACTGTTCACTCTGGATATATTCAGAAAACTGTAGTATATTCAGAAAATACTGTAGTGGGCCATCTTCTAGAACGACGAGATGTAGTATACTTGGCACACTTTTCGTCTAATGCATCTACCACGGCTTTGGTACTATTATAAAACAGTATTATATCATGTGTTTTTGTGGCAGCATCAATTCGATTGTCATGGTGCATAGAGGATAGCAAAACGACACTTTTACTCTGTTTTGGGACGTAGCTGACAAGAGTAAGATCAGATGTGAAACCAAAAAGGGAAGAACCCACTTCTCTAGCTCTGGATAGTAAAAATGCGGCAGGTATCACTCTTTTATTCTTCTTCATAGTTCCTACATATGTAAGGCCTTTTTCTTTCAACTCCCGAGCTGCCTCGATTGATGTATACCAATTATCTGCAGTGAGATTTCGTTTGGAATTATAGAATGGTTCCGTCATTCGCATAACAACTTGTGTAGGATGAGAAAGTGATTTTTCTTTGCATCGTTTGCTACTTTTCAGTGCATTGATTTCATTTCCGGTATACACCTCAGCATTGCACATATAATGTGTTTTCAAATCAGCTAAAATCTGAATTTCAATGCCAAATTTTGCCGGTTTGTTTGAGATGTACATCCTAAAAGAAAATCTCCCTCTAAATAGAACCAACATCTCGTCCAATTTTAGGAATATTCCAGGAGCGTAGCTAGTTTTTGAATTTTCAACAAATTTTTTGAATATATTGGATATTGGAGCAAGTTTATTTGTTTCACAACGCTCAACTCGTGTTTCGAAGTCATCAAATCTAATGGCAGCTAAAAGGAATAAAAATCTAGCTAACGTCATGGTACACCGAAAAATGTCTCTACCTGTTTCATCTGTTGCCCAAAGTGATTTTGAATCCTCGTGGCCAGATTTGGAAGTACCTTGCAAATATAATAGGCTAATAAATGCTTCTATTTCAAATTTATTTGTGGGTTGAATGAAACGGGGATGGAATTTATATCTTGAGTTACGTTTAGTTTTGAATGAACTGTAATTCACTCTCAAAGGATCAATTTTTTTGTTATCTGTCAAGATATCATCAGAAATAATCAATCTCCATGCTTGTAATGGAGATTCAGATGAGGGGTTTTCTCGTGCAGGACCTTTTAGACCAGGCAGAAGGGTGTGAATATTCTCTGCTCGCTCTCGTCCTCTAACTGGAGCTTGTTGTGAATATTTTATACAAGGTTTTGCAGTTTTCTTATCCAATCTTCCATAAAAAAATATTTTTTTACAAATAGTTTCTTCCACTCCATCTACACCAAAATTTTGTTCATTAGTATCCTCGTTTTCACTACCGCTATACTCTGTATTCGCTCTAGAGTTTTCTTCATTATCGGGTACCCACTTATCATCTTCACTTTCTGTATCATGATCACTGAACAGTTCATGATCAGATTTCCCTTCCTCGCTTTTGTCCCCATCAAGAAGAATAATATTTATCGCATCCATTTCATCATCAGCTGTTAAACATTGAGAGCTAGAAGGACCTGCCCCATCTTCTCCTGTAATTTCTTCATCGGCCCAAAAATCTTTACTTGTTGGTATGTCAGCAAGTTCTTTCTCAGTTGAAAGTTTTCTGTTGTCCATATTCACTGCTAAAAAAAAGAATTCCGAAATGATTGAAAATTATAACGAATCTCTAGTTTTTGAGGCATAAGGTTACAACGTATCGAGGATACACACGTTATGTTCATACAGTGAAATACTCCCCTTATTACTATCACCGGGTCTTCCAGACCCTAAGTAGCACGTACTTTGTTGAAAATCGAAAAAAAACGATGCGATCTGCATAACAGTCTAAACAGAACTGGAGTAGACGAGAGGTCACGGATCGCGCTAGTAAGGGAGGTAAGGCGCCGGTAAGGAAGGAGTATGCAAATATATCGCTGGGTCGTACAGACCCGGTAGTAGCAGTTACGGGTTAGAAATACACGATGACATTACAATTGTCATTTATTTGATTCCTAAAATTATTGATATCTAGTACAGGAGATTCATATACAAGAGATGATCCCATGGATAAAAATCTAGAGCAGGGTTTCTTAAAGTGGGGTCCATGGACCCCTATGGGGTCCGTAGCACGTATATCAGGGGTCCGCAGTAGGTCAGTTAAATAATAGTCACAAAACATGAGTTAATTGAAAAAAAGATTAAACTGGGCAGGGTTTCTTAGCAGCGCAGTTGTTTAATGTTTGTTTCTGATTGTTTATTTACTATCGCTTGCCAACTGGGATCGGTCACCGACTATATATTTATCTATGGTCACCGATCGTCGATGAAGGAAAGGCGGCGAGAGACGGCGCGCCGCGCCGCACGCACCGATGGATGGTGTGAGAAGTGCGGGGTATGCGCGGTGCGCAGGCTCTCTGCCGCTCTCCCTCACCCGCTCACCCGCGTACGCTAGCAATACGAGTGGACGTGTTTATTGTTCTGCGCTGCACTGCGTACGGCGCGAAGTATTAAAACCACTGCTTGCATTATTTTTATAAGTTGATTTCATAGTGAAAAGTTAAAAGGTATGTAACAAATGAATTTGTTATTTTTTAGAACACACAAACGTATTTAGTTACTTACTTATTTATACGTAACATTGTTTCAGTTTGTCTAAGAAAATGTCAAAAAAACGAAAGTATGATGACTCTTATGTTACTTTTGGCTTTACTTTCACAACTGAACGTGATGGAACTCAAAAACCACAGTGCTTCTTATGCGGTAAAGTGCTTGCTAATGGAAGTATGAAACCAGCAAAGTTGTCGGAACATCTTAAAACTGTCCACCCTGGAAATATATCTGACAGTATTGACGAATTTCGTACTAAAAAAGCTCGGTTTGAAAAAGCCGGTACTTTACCTAAACTTGGATTCATCCCGACACAAAAACCTTGTCTTGAGGCATCGTACAAGGTTGCTTACCGTATTGCTCAACGAAAGAAACCACACACAATTGCGGAAACATTAGTAAAGCCTTGTGCACTGGATATTGTGGAACTTGTATGTGGTAAGGATCAAAGAAAGAAGGTGGAAGCTGTTCCTTTATCAAACGATGTAATTCATTCCAGAATTATTGAAATGTCGTCAAATATTTTGAAGCAAGTTATTGAAGAACTGAATGCTTCACCATTTCCATTCAGTATGCAATTGGATGAAAGCACCGATGTTTCACAATGCAGCCAACTCTTGGTGTTTGTTCGTTACGTCCATCATGACACACGTAGTATCAAAGAAGAGTTTCTTTTTTGCGACTCGCTTTTAGCGACTACTAAGGCTTCCGACGTATTTGAGATGGTAAAAAGATTTTTCAACGAACATCATATCGATTGGAGAAGTAAACTAGGAAGCATATGCACTGACGGAGCTCCGGCAATGCTTGGTAACACATCTGGTTTTGCAGCTTTGATAAAAAAAGAGATCCTACATGTCATAATCACCCATTGTTTTTTACATCGACACGCCTTAGCTTCACGAACTTTGCCCACTTATTTGAAGGAAGTTATGTCGATATGTGTGAAAATAATCAACTTCATCAGAGCAAAAGCCTTAAACCACCGCCTGTTTAAAAGACTTTGTCAAGAAATGGGATCAGAACATGAAGTACTGCTTTACTACACAGAAGTTCGTTGGCTGTTAAGGGGACAAGTGTTAAAGCGCTTGTTTGAGTTGCGAGCAGAAGTGTTACTTTTTTTGAAAGATAAAACAAATACACTTCATGAATATCTCAAGAGCGAAGATTTTTTACAAGGGCTAGCGTACTTAGCAGATATTTTTTCTCATCTGAACGAAATTAACCTGTCTCTTCAGGGTCCTGCAGTGACTATCGTGGATGCATCTGAACGGTTGAAAGTTTTTTATGTAAACTGCCTCTTTGGAAAAGAAGGACAGAATCCGATAACTTCGCAAATTTTCCGATGTTAGAAGAGTTAGTGACACAAGGTGACGGAAACATGACGAAAATTACATCAAAAATTCAAAATAAAATGTCTAAACATCTGGAGACATTACAGACGTCTTTTGAAGGCTATTTCAGCTCCGAACAAAGAAACATGGGTGCGAAGTCCATTTTTAATTGAAATTGACAGCATCAGCGATGAAGATCTTATCAAAGACGACTTAATTGACATCAGATCTAAAGCAGTTTTGAAGGCTGAATTTCATGCAAAAGGTCTTGGCGAGTTTTGGTGTTCATTGAGTGAAGCTTACCCTCTTCTTGTCAAGCGAGCTTTGTCCGTTCTAATACCATATGCTACTACGTATCTTTGTGAGGCCGGGTTCTCGGTTTTAGTGTCAATGAAAACAAAAAGTCGAAATCGCTTGAACGTCGCCGATGACATGCGCCTTGCTTTGTCGAAGACAACCCCACAATTTAACGTTCTTATCGAGGCCAAACAGCAACAGCCTTCTCATTAGTTTTAGAAAAAAGAATAGTGCCATTATTACTACCAACTAATAAAAGTGATTTTATAAATTGGCTTGTTTTCTTTACTTAAGATTAAGATATAGGGGTCCGTGGAATTATTTATATTGTGAAAGTGGTTCGTGACTGCAAAAAGGTTAAGAAACCCTGATCTAGAGGATTTTGGTCACTTCAACTGCAGCGAAAAACACGCATTTTCAAGCACCTTTTTTTTTCAAATATCCATATGATTTACAATGTAACGTGTCATGAGAAATTGTGTAGAAATAAGCGCATCTCCATCTCATCACATATCAGTTCAAAGTATCAGTCAAACAATTGAAATTGAATTATTCAAAAAACATTTTCTGTGAAGCATAGGAAGTTTTCACTCAGAATATTGGTGAAAATAGGGAATCTGTCTATTTTGGTTGAATCATAATGATTCGTAATGGCGCCATCACGTGAAGGAGCATCATGTTAGTTATGAGTGAGGGGTTAGTTGAACCGGAAAGGGAGATGAGATTGGAAGTTTCTAACGTGAGAAGGAATTATTCATGAATTCAAGAAATTTACTACAAAATATTTATTGATATCTTATCATTTCATTAATATATTCGTAATTACATTCTACAAGTATAGACACATTGTGCTGCTATTGAAGTTTTTTAAATCTATATACCTTAAATTTACTGATAATATAAAGTTGAACATTCAATAATAATATATAGATCTTTTCTCAGCTGAACTGCAGTCAAATACATATATACTAATAATCATGGGCTAATCGTCTATATCCATAGCATTTGATGTTTGAGGGATAGAATAGTGACCCCAAGGAAGCGTATTGTGTGAATCTGGAATTATATAACGCTTATCATCTTCAGGGCAGAAGGCAATCTTGTATCAGATCGAATCAAATTTTGAGTGACACTCATATTCTTTCAATTATCTAAGCTATTCACATAATCATCGAACGTAATTTTATTCTTCACCACAGAAGATTTGACCCCCTTCACCTTCTTGGTAACCCCCAGACATGAGATGATTTGATTAATTTCATCCTCATCATAGCAATCATTTACCAACTGCTGCCGCTTCTCATTGATACCATCTTCCGTCACCAATACCCTAGTTGCATACAATTTCGATCTAAGGCCGATCGTAGTCAGTCATCGGAACTGCATTATTCTCATCTTTCATCATCCTGAGAACCTTTCTATTCACCAAAGGAACGTCAAACTGATTGTTGGAAGGATAATCCAAAGTATCAAAAAATTTGTGACAATCTTGACGTATGATTTCATAAGGATTCTTATTGCATATTTCATAAATCAGGCTATCTGTATCGGTGTAGAGAATTACACAATTATCTCCGAATCGATGGCGCATATAGCCATAATGCAAATTGTATATGGTAGTTTTTGCCAAGTCTAAGATAGTCTGTCCTACTTGTATCGATTTATTCAGATAAACTTGCAGTTTCCTCAGTTCGACTGCCGCCAAATTATCGTTGAAGATCATACAATTTTTGAACTCTGGCTCAGAAATATAGGCTTCGGCTCCGTAGCAACCAGCCCATTTGGTGAGAAGTTTGATGTTGACTCTTCTTCTAATGTTTTCCATGGTTTTCCCGAATACTGCATTGTTAATTAGCTTGAAGAGGTTTTTTTCAAACTCATGCGTAGCCCATCTTCGCAACTCAGTAATCAAATCAATATATGACTTCAACCATGGCGATTGGTTAAATTGAAGTACTCGATGAATTTTCGTTATGACAAGACCATTAGCAATGGCCTGTTTGAGAGCGCGATAATGAATCACATATTTTGCTTTGTGATGGAGAGTAGCCATCAATTTGGTGAGCTCTGTAATCAATTTAGGGAGTTCTTTCGTTTTTGGATTTATATGTTCAGCGCAGTATGGTAATTCTTTATGTGAATCATGTAGCTTTTTAGGATATTCCAGATCAATTTCAAGCATTCAACCCACGCCGCTCTCGTCGGGTATTGATGAAACGTCAATATTGGTATCGCAACACTCAAACCCATCATATGGTAAATACTGTGACATCGCCCACCCATACTGGTTGTTTACGTCGAAATACATAAGGTATGTGTCAAGATTTGAAGGGTTATAATTGTTCAAATATTTATTGTTCGCATGAGCGAACAAACTTGGCTTCTCTTCGAACAAACTTGGCTAAGTCCACCTCGAATCCCTCGTTCAATGAATAGAAACATGTCAGGATCGGTGAGTAGTTCTAATTCAACTTTGATGTATTTGAGCATCGCATTCCACGTAAGGCATGGTAGCGTAAAGTAGTGGGTAGTGTCCAGATTATGAGTCCTGAGGCAGCTTGCACGAAATTGTTCGAATATGTCAGCGAGGAGGAGAATATCTGTTTTCATATATAAATCCACATATTGTCCCAAAGTCTGACAACTGAAACTCTTCCACACATCCTGAGCTCATTGATATAGTCTGCGGGGGCAGGATTCATCTTCTAATTTGTTGTAGAAGGCATCTATAGGGGGCAAGCAAGCTCCATAAAATCTATCGAAAGGATCAATATGATCATAAGGCGTGACTCCGTTCTTAGTAAGTAATCCAACCAAGTCTTCAGGTAACTCAGAGAACTGAAACTTAACATTGGGAAATTCTGTCAAGTATGATGATCCAGAGATGAATTCATAAAGCGGAAAGAATTGATGAATCGAAACTGCACTGGAGTAGCATCCACATGTTTCGTGAAGGAGATGTACTTTTCTTTCGTGATGGGGAGCAGGTCAATCGTACCCCTTATTCTAGATGCAATATCTGTGATGATGAAATGTGCATCATAGCCACTAAAATTGTGAAAGACTACAGGAACTATATGGCTTTCTTTGTAGTTTATATTACACCCTTCGTGCGCGTGGCCACGATAATTATCACATGGTATGAGATGGTTATGGTCGCGTACTTCATGTCTTCGTGAGTGAAGGTCATTTCGTAGATGTGGCAGTGTGTAGCTTTTCGAAACTCAACTTCTTGCCCTGCAGTCATATCGATGTCGAATGGACACCAAAACACTGTAGTCATATATTCAGCTAACTAGCTGACCCATCTCATCAGCGGACCATTGCATACAATTATCTCCACGATATGCCCTATAAAAGGATAGAGTGTCATCGTATGAGCACTTCGAGTTGTAACCCACAGCTGCCGGAATATGATGTTGAAGTTTCTTGGGATCATCAGTAGGCTTTAGAATGGATTCCAAGTCGGCGTATACGACGAATAGAGCCTTTTCTTTATATTTATGGTTTTTGAACTTGAGAATGTTTTTACCCTCCTCAGTCATCTTGATGGCGGTTTCATTGATTCTCTCGCATTCCTCATTATGTTTCTGTAATTTTTCTTGGGATCGAAAGTACTGTAGGCAGCGATTACAAAAGTACTTTTGACCATGTGCTTCACTCAACTGTTTCGATGAAAGTCTTGATAAGTCCTTCATCCATACGTAGTGATAGCGGACTGGAGTTTCACATTCATCATAATTGTCTTGAATTAGCATTTAATTCACATATCTAGCTTTCTTTCCCTTTGTGAGGTATGTAGGTAGGGTAATGAACGTTTTTCATTTCTTTTGAAGGATATGAACATTGATAGAAATATCATTCCATTTTTCAAATCTCGGAATCTGCATTAAAGTCCTCGGCCACTGTATACCCTCCAATTTCAGAACGCTGGAATAATGAGGATATGATGAAGTACGATCAACATTATTTTGCACAGGATAAAGTGCTGAGGTAACACCCCACGCGAAGCAGGGTTCATCGTCGTTCTTAATATTAACACAAGTTTTTTTCCGTGAAATTTGGGGTGGGAAATCTATGGATGAGGACCCCAGCTGCGGTGTGAACTTATTTATATTCACACCCAAGTTCAAGATCTTCTTCAGCGCTCAGCCGCTGTCCCTCTCTTGAAACTCTTCGAGCTCTCTGAGTATTGGTGTTGTAATTTTTTCATCGAACCAATCATTGAGTGCGGTGTTTCTATATTTGGGAGAGTTCACAGTAGTGAAGTACTTGTACTCCTTCAGTAATCTGTCTCCCTTCACTATCTCAAATTCTCCGCAGAAGGTGGTATTTACCTTGATAGATTCATCCTTCTTCAGAGCATTGAATTCTCCGCTTGAAGATAGCCTTGCAGTCATCCATAAAAGCTGAGGGGTCCTTATGTTTGAGATTGGAAATAACACCAGATCTGATTCTAGAGTTGAAAGCTGACTGGGAATCATCCCAATGAACCCGCTTCCTAACACCCTCAGGTCGTGATGCCTGTCCCGCCCCCTTCTTTCGTATCACTTTGAAATGACTCCTTAGACTTTTGATATTACGGTAACAGGCTTCCAAATGCTGCTTCTCACCCAGTGATGATGCGGTCTTTATCGCCTTCCTTATTTTTCGTGAACCTTTATCACATTCTCTGATCCCATCTAGAGCAGTTTTTTCATTGAACTTCGTGGTTATCAATCCCAAAAGAGAGGAGATATACTGCACCAAGTCAGCGGAGAGCGCCATTTTTCTGTGATAAGATGTTTCCAATTCAAATATCTGTAACAGAATGACAAAACTCAGCTACGCGAGCGCTTTTATCAACTAACGTTAAGTATGTGTAATGTTTTTCTTGCGCATAAAATAATTTCACTGGAAATTATTTTTCGCGAAAAAAAAACATCCTCCGACTAGGGTATTGGTGACGAAAGATGGTATCAATAAGAAGCGGCAGCAGTTGTTGAATGATGGCTATGATGAGGATGAAATTAATCAAATCATCTCATGTGTAGGGGTTGCCAAGAAGGCAAAGGGGGTGAAATCTTCTGTGGTGAAGAATAAAATTACGTTCGATGATTATGTGAATTGCTTAGGTAATTGGAAGGATATGAGTGTCACCCAAAATTTGATTCGATCTGATAAATATCAAGTACATTCCAGCCCTGAATATGATAAGCGTTATATAATTCCAGATTCACACAATACGCTTCATGACACGTTACATTGTAAATCATATGGATATTTGAAAAAAAAGGTTCTTGAAAATGCGTGTTTTTGGCTGCAGTTGAAGTGACCAAAATCCTCTAGATTTTTATCCATGGGATCATCTCTTGTATATAAAGCTCCTGTACTAGATATCAATAATTTTAGGAATCAAAAAAATGACAATTGTAATGTTATCGTGTACTTTTAAATGTGTCAGATAACACAACACAACAAAAAAATATTTTTTGAATGTTTCCTACACTAAATTAGTCAGTTTCTACTAATTTTGGGGTGATAAAAACGAAAATAACAATGAAAAATTTTTATTAGCAAGGTGGCTCGTTTTCAAGTTAAATAATTTGTAGCTCGTAGTTATACTATACGTGAAAAGTGAAAGTACATAAAACAATATTGTTATGTTTCTTTTAGAATATTTTAAGTACAAAATTAATAAAAAAAACATTATTCTTAGTGTTTTGACAAATAAAAGAAGTTTGTACCA
>NW_019293597.1:0-33999 GCF_000500325.1 Leptinotarsa decemlineata | reverse complement strand
CTCTCTAAATAGTTAACCTTCAATTGCTATCGAAATTGTCTAGTCAACAACTGAGAAGAATATGCTCCAAAATTCAAATGATAAATTTAGCTCAAATCGAAGAGGGTTTCAAATATATGTAGTCATAACCAAGTTCCCACATTGACTCTGTTTTTGATGTCGACAAATAATATCTCCATTTTAGTTGTGATTTCGATATGAGAAAAATGACCAGTACAATTTTGCTCCTCTACAATTTTTTCAGAATTCATTATCTTTGTCAAAATTTTATATCGTCAAGGTTTTTTCATTACATTTGAATAACCATGTGGAAACAATACCTGTTTGCTACCACCTACCACCGACATCTTAGTGCCAATATTAGGCTGATGAGAAGTGTTTGAACAACGCTAACGTTTATTACATTTTTATTCATGAAGGGCGCAACGTATAGGTGTTTATGGCTTCGGCGTGAATAGTGTAACGATAGCGATATACTGTATTTACCGCCCGATAGTGCATAAATAGCTATTTTCTACAGAAAAAAATTATAGAAAAAATGCTATTTCACCAGTTCAATAATGTTCTGAAAATGTCACTATTCTATCTCGCAAATTATGATACGACTGAACAACAATAAATTTAAGAAGGTAAATCAACTGACTCTAATTTCGGCAGGGTAACTTTTTACAATTGGAATACATTCCTATTTCAAGGATACAAAATGATTTTATGATAGGTTATAGGTTTGTCGGAAAATTAACGATATTTTTCTGTGTTTTTAAATCGATATTCGATTCATTTCCATCACTTCTATATGAATTTTTCTACATGATTGCTCGCCAAATATGATTCGTATACAAAATGCCTTCCGCAAAAACTCGCTGTCTTTGAATGCAAAAACCAATATCAGTATTAGATTCAGAATGAAACGCATCCTCCTATCGGTTATTACTGTCATCCACATTACGTCGGGCATTAAGTAACACTCCTGTCGGAAATGCTCAAACTCATTCCGAATTTAACAATGAATGGGCTCACTAATAGGCGATAATTTGAATAGGTTACGGGTCAGATCCACATCAGGTCTCACGGTAGTAAAAAAAAATTGTCAGCAAACCTCATTCACATTCTGGGAGAGTTTAGTCCGAATTGCCAACCTACATGTTTCATGAAAATCCCCTTTTGCTTCAATGACCCTAGTTTTCATATATTTGTGTATTAAAATTGAGAATATATACGTTTGTTCTGTTGGTTGCATAAATTGCTAGGCTTGTTACTGTTACTAGATGTTCGTCCAATTATTGTAAAGATCGTTCCAGATTAATTAAAGATAAAAAACCGACATTCTGATGATTCTTTCCATCTCCAAAATCATTGAACGATAGGCTTGTGAAATGGGTGAAAGGCATAACATCTGTCAGAAACATCCCTAGAAATCAAACATGGCATAAACAAGGAAATATAGGAAATAAATTGATATACGAAACAGTCTATCATAAACAATATAATCTAGAAGATATGTTATATTCAGTCTTTTCAATATGACTTTTTGAAAAACACTTTATTATTGAATACAAAATTCACTTGAATACATGAAAATATTGTTATAAAGACAAATAAGAAACTATAATGAATACGGAATAGATTATAAATCAACTCTGGACACTCATTTGTTATGTGTAGACAGCGGTGTCAGCAGGAGACGGTGAGAAATAACAAAAGTATTAGGTTCTGCTGACTCTGCTGACTCAAAGACTTAGAAGTCGTTATCTTGGTGATATCATGTTACTCACGATATAAAAACTCCCCTTACCTAAGAAAAGTTGGTGATTTGCAGAAACTTTTATTAGGAAAGAGTTTTATCATGAAAACTCGTGGTAAGCTCGACGTCTTCTTTGACGAGATCTTATAGACGGACGCTGGGTCACGAACGGTACTTTAATGAGTTTGACCAATTCATCCAAGAATTGCTTCAGCTTGTGTTCGGCGATGGTGAGATCGTCGACATTTATTTGATTTAATTTCAGGGGTTTCAGCTTCGAGAGTTTTTATTTTTCCGTAAGGTGATCACAGCCTCGATATGTTATATGAACTGCATGTTCGTTGCAAGTTACGTTCTGATATCTTCCAACGAAATATTTGGAATAAATTCTCTTGTTTCCAATAAAGGCGTTGCATTCAGACTGGAGTTTCTGAAGAGTATTGGATTCGATGATTTTTGTAACTACTTCTTTGCCAATACAATTTATGGTGACTGGTAGGGGATCGGATATGAACATTAGCCACAGGTTTAGGGAAATCACTTGAACGTTGTAGTCCTTTGCGTAGATTACTGTTGATCTAAAAAGTGTGAAATTGAAGCAGATACCTCCTTTCTGCTCCTCAATATTGTCAGTTTCCATTTAATTCATGAAATTGAGAGAATATCAGTGGCCCCTTCAGAGAATAGGGGTGGATAGTTACCCATTGATTTTATATGGATTTCCACACACTGTGTGCCTATAGATACTCGTATCTGCATGCCACAGAAAGATGAAAGCATATTAGTTCATTTGGATACCAAAGAAAACCGAATTAGATTTGTTAATGTTCGCAACAGCTGCAAACTCAGGATAAGCGATAGCAAAAAACCACACAATCAGAGGATTAGGAATGAACTGCTTGCTAATCCCAACGGGTCTAGATACCTCTGGTCGGTAGGTTAAGCTGTTAATCAGAACTTTACAGAATCCCAAATTCCACCACTAACACAAGCGGATGGTTCAACGTCAACAACAGCCATAGAAAAAGCAAATCTACTAGCGGAACAATTTGCGTTTCATTCCACATTCCACCCACTATTTCCATACCATAATCCACAATGCCGAAAATTACTTTTGGACAGAGTCTAGTCAGGTGAATTTTGAAACAGCTCAATATCAACAAGGCGTCTGGCCCTGATAAAGTGCTTGTCATCGTACTCAAAAAGTGCGCAAATGAACTCATACCAGTATTTTGCAAACGTTTCGACCTGTCTTACAAGACAGGGGTTTTTCCTTCATGTTTCCCGCGTTCAGCCTATTCCCAAAAAAAGCAAGAAAAATCTTTCGAATAACTATAAACCAGTGGCATTGATATCAGTAATATCAAAAATCATGGAGAAAGTCGTCAACCACCATATCCTCAAATATTTGGAAGACTTCAACATCTTGAGTGACCATCAATATGTCTTTCGGAAACAATGATCAACAGGCGACCTTCAATCGTATGTCACCCATATTTGAAATAACGTAATAGAGAAACATGGAGAATCAAGAGCTATTGCCCTCGTGTGTGGTATGAGGGTATACTGGTATGAGGGTATGCTGGTAAAACTTTGATGCTATGGCTTGTGGGATCATTTCTGTGTACTGTGTATGAAAAAACGTTTTCTGCAAGTGGCTACCGATGGATACCTCTCGAATACTTTCACCATCAATGCTGGTGTTCCCCAGGGATCCATATTGTCTCCAATCCCCTTTTTATTGTATAACAACGACATTTCGAAAAAAAAAGAATACTTGCTTTGCTGTCTCGTCATTTTATTTGAAATCCAGGACGTCAGCTACGGAGGTACATCTTCGCGAGCAGAAGGAGATTGTATATCTTGATGTTGATCTAGAAGTGATTTTGAATTGGAGTGAAAGTAACCAGGTTTCATTCAATGCCACAAAAATCCAGGCATCGGTTTTCTCCAAGAATATAAATGTCTCCGAACCGGATATAATAATGACAGGTCAGACAATTTCGCTTTCTGCTTCGATGAGTTTGTTGGGGTTGAGACGGACACCAGTATGTCTTGGCCAATCATATCACTGGAATTGCAAAGGCTGCTTCTCAAAAGCTTGGAACACTGTTCTGAACCAGAAAACTTCATACACCTCAGTAACTTTTGATGCTTTATAAAGCTCAGATCAGACCTTTTTTGGACTCCATACAGAAAAAGGCCATCCGCCTCATGGGAGACGCGAACATCACGTGCAACCTTGATAACAAATCTGTTTTAAATCTGTTTTTCCGTTAATCAGCTGTCGCCCTCATACGAACGACAACTCACAGAAGTTGAGAAACTTGTACGAGCTAAGGACTAACGAGGTCTTACCTTCTGACGTGTGATTCCTAACACGGTTGCAGAATCATTACAGCTTCAATCAGATAAATTCTGTCGAGAAAAATATCTGGTAGAGGCGGAAATTGAATCCACGGCCTTCCGATCGTGAGTCGGGCGTACTATCACCACGGCCAATTCCACAACATCTGGAACATCGAAGAAAGGTTGGAGATTTATCTCTTTTCTATAAATACTTTCACGGGAGGTGTTCAAGTTACTTCGCACGTTCGATTCCACCAAGAGCGGTACATATCAGAAATACGCGACGAACTGTGGCTACCCATCGTTTTGAGGTTCAACTCAGTACCCCTCGAACTTCACCGTTTAAGAACTCTTTCATCCGGTGAACCGCCTTCATGTGCTTGTGTTTTGTTCTTTTAAAAAATAGACTTGTTTTATTCAATAATTTTTGGTATATTACCATATTGGTGAGAGTTGTGATCATTTATATTCAATCAGGGTAGTCGGGGAGTAACAGCACCACTGCTCGTAGACAAAAAAAAATGTCCGAAATCTGTTCTTTCGTTAACCAGCTGTTGCTTCCTTACGAACAACAACTCTCAATAGTCGATACTTGTGGAAGATAAAGACTAACGAGGTCTTACCTTTTAACGTGTGATTCTAAACACGAGTTAGACATCAATAAAAATAAAATTTCTTGATAAGAACTCTGAGCCAGAGCTGTATCGGGGAATGGCATCTTTTTCAGTATTGTAGTGCAATTTCATGAAGTGAATAACTGTTCCGTATTCTATATTCGATTTATTGGCAATGGAAATATCTCCAATGGAACAGAAATTTATTACATCCTCAACTTGGCAAATCCGATAATCCAAATTGAGTTCATGCTTTCAGCCGGACATTTTCGGAAGATATTTCCTTCTGGAACTCATAAATAATTCAAAATTCACCTCTCCAAACAATTTAGTACAGAAACAACGAAACCCTTAATCCCACTGAAATGATTTAAAGTTTCACTACAAGTGTGGGATTATTCATTGCATACAAATTTAACCTCGCATAGTTTTCAAAAAGAAAATATTTTGAATGATGAAATGAAATTTTTGTTAACTGAGGCTCATTGCCGTTACTGTGGGTATATAACATGATGAGAATTTTTAGAGCAGTCGATGAGAGTATCACTAGTTACAAAACAGAACTTTAGCGGTGATTTCTACATTACGACGATAACTTACTTCCAATTGTTAACGCAGAGCAACGTTAACTAGTATTACCAAATACATACAAAACATGAAACATTTGATATGTGACGCAATTAGCGGAAACTTGATCGAATTTGATAACTTATTCAAGTAATACGTAATTGTGAGATGATCACTGAACAGTTCACAAATTCGCAACTCGTGTTTCGCTTTACAATGGATTCCTCATGTGTGTTCATATTGACTAAATCCTTTCTAATCAGTGCTTTATATACATTCATACACCACAGTTCAGGTATAGGCAAATTGTGAATGTGAGCATTATGAAGTTTTTATGAACTCATTGAATTGACATAGTTACCAATATCAGATTCGACAGAGGAAAATAATTTTAATTTTTTTGGTCATTCAAACTTTTCGAATTCATAAATCGATAAGTTTCCAAACATTTCTGAAGGTTGAACTGTAGAATTGATATTTATATTTAAGACTCTACCACTATATTTTTTCCCAAATAGGTGTAGTTACAAATTTCAATAAAGTCAATTAACTTTTATATCAAATCAACACGACCTATGTAAAAATTTGGACATTCAAGAAACACTTTATCACGACATCTTCGCTTCGCAGTATTACTGGAATTTTTTGTGAAACTTTGTAGTTAAACCTCACAATAAAGTGTTTTTTGAATACGTTATGGATTTTCATCAAGTATCGGCCGATTCCATTACATATAAAAATTTGGAATTCAATCAACCTTGATCCATGACTCATGAACTATTATTTCAGTTAAAACGACTTGAAACCAATTCGTTTAGAAATTAGTTTCATCATAAAAGTATTAGAATTTTTTGCTTATCAATTTTCCAATGAGAATTTTAAGTCAAAATTTACTTTACTAACTTCAAATGTTAAAACCATGCTGTTGTTCCAAACAAGAGGTTTATGTTTCAGTGTTCCGAATAGTGTCAAAAGTTTTCTCTATTTTCCATCCATCACAGATTTTTTTTAGGGAAACTGTTTTTCAGTTGAATAAGAATTTGTAACATTTATTTGGTTAAATTGAATAAATTCCAAATAGAGATACCACTGAAATAATAGAATAACAATCATGGAATATGAAATTGAACATTGATGTATTTAATGAATCTGAAATGAGCTCTATTACCAAACAGGAATGCTGAATAAACACCCTCTTCAATGATATTTTGTCAAATTATATTTCATTCATGCATTTCACAAGTATTTTTTGTTTTCCATGAACAGTAAGGGTAATATTGTCATTCATAACATATTTGAATATAAGTAATTCATTTCGAGGGAATTTCAAACCAATGACGAACCCGTTTATTGATGTTTCCCATAAATACCAATGTTAGAGACACCGTTAGTGGCTGAAGGGTATTGTAGATGACATAATGAGGAAGTTTAGGTTAAGAACAACGAAAAAAAAACAACAATAAAATTAATTGGCGCTCCGAGACAACTTCATTGATTCCAGTGGCGCATTTGCTTTTTCAGCTGCAGGAAAACCAGGAAAAACCTGCAGACCACATCGTCTGAAGATCTCGATCTGCCAATGTCCTCTCTCTCATAAAATGAGTCTCCAGAGGCTCCAATAGATTCAATACTCCGACAGAACACTTCGTGACATGACTATCGTCAAACTTAAACCAGTCCGTTTCGTCTTTGATCAAGGCGTAATAATGACCAATTTCCTCGCCAGAACTACAATAAACAATGACTGCATGAATATTATAATAGTTTTTGGGGGAAAAAAATATAACCCCTTCAATGCATTATAATAGTGGTCTGCTAGATTGAAATGTTCATCTATTCCGAACATTCGAAAGAGTTTCCTGCTTCCGTCAGAGGTTGAGTCTTATTTGAAATTCATCAGTGTTATTATTAAAATTAGGTTAAGAATGAACGAAATCTCGACTTTCAAAAAGGACACGAACCAAGACAAATATATCTCAGTTCCATACCACCAATACACGAAGAACTTTAGAACGATTTTCAAGAAACTAGGTATAAAGGTGGTTTTCAAAATTAGTCATACACTACAGATCCTTTTAGGAATTTAAAGAGACAAAGTCGAAAATTCGGAAAAGTCTAGAGTTTACGAAACTGAATATAAGGACAGCGGTGCAAAATATTATGGACAGACAAAAAGATTTATTGAAATAAGATATGAGGAACATTTTGCACACTCAAAATATGAAAGACCTGAAAAATCAGCAGTCGCCCATCATATTTTGCAACAAAACCATTCTTTGGACTTCAGTTCATTAATGTAAGTTAGACGAGTTGAAAACATCAGGCATCTAGATGCCTATGAGAGTGTAGAAATAAGTAAACATAATATAATAAATGATGATGGTGGACCAATATTTAATAGTATACTCATATAGCTTGTTGAAATACTATTTAATTTATTTGATTCACCTGACTATTATATAAGCACACATTGTAAAATAAATTTAAGGATAGTAGATGAGGTAATCTTGTGAAATCAATTTAATATAGCTTATAATATTTCAATTATCAGATTCACCTAACTTTCACACAAGGACACATTGTAAAATCAATTAAAGACTAGTAGATAAGGCAATATTTCGAAATTAATTTTAAATAGCTTATATTCCAATTATTAGATTCACCAGACTATTCCATAAGGACATATTATGAAATTAATTCAAGACTAGTAGTTAAGGCAATATAGTGAAATTAATTTAAGACACGCAAGACGCAGGTACCCAGAACAGGTATTTATGGTACAAATAAGGATAGCTTTGTAGTATGTTTAGTTTGATCTTCCTCTTGAAGATGATCACTCGGTGATCGAAACACGGGTCAAGATGTTAAAATAATATTTTGGTGTTGGGAAAAATCTCCAGTAATATTCATTAACTTAATTTACTAATAAAACAGATAAATCAATTATGTTGGAGCTGTCTTTTCATTTTTCAAAATGGCCTTTGAAACGATTGATAAAAGTATTTTGCTTCAGAAGCTGAGAAAATATGGGGTTGAGGAGATGGTTTATGAATGGATAAGTAATTATTTGTCAAACGGAAAACAGAGTTCGTGTGAACGATTATTTCTCATCATATATAACAAATCACACAGGGGTACCACAAGGTATTGCACTTGGTCCCCTATTATTCATTCTGTCTCTGAATGATATACAATCATTTACAGATTGTGAGTTCATCAACTTATTTGCAGATATACCTTGTTGGCCTATACTGAAGTATATTCAGAAAAAACTGTTGGCAGAATGAATAAAGTTTTAGAGAAAGTAGAAAGATATTTGAAAACCAATAAAACCAAACTTAACGTTGGAAAAACTAAAGCGAACTGAATTCAAATATAATCAAATAAATACAAACAACATAAATGTAGAAATGGAAGATGAACGTATAGAAATAGTAACATAACTTTGAGATTTCAACTTGATTATTGCTTATCATTCGACGACAACTATATTAAAAACAAGGAAAAAATTGTTCAAATCAAACGAAAATAAAATAGATGCACAGTAGTCAGAATGGGGTTAGTTTATTGATTTATAAACCATCATTTTTGTATATGTTAATAAGTTATTGGCGATTCTTGAAAAAAAAATGCTACAATGCTATCTGCACTACGATGGCTCTCAGTATCCAAAAGATTATTCTATTGTTCAATGGTTTCCATTTATGAAATATGAAAAAAAAAATACTCCACCATACTTGCTATCATTAATAACTTTCAGTAAGGACATTTATCATCATTCTATCAGGCACAACAGTCAGATTTATATGAATAGAACGAATACAAGGAGTAGTATGAGCAGTTCATTCTTCAGAGGTTTTGTCCGATTCAATTAAATTTACTCCATCATTGAAGATCACAAGACCAAACTGTTAAAATATATTCATTATGGAAATTGAATATTGAATGTTTGTCTGTTAGGTTGTATTTTTTATATAAATTCAGTTGATTATACTATATTTCAAGTTAGCTATCCTGTATATTGGGGAATCCTTATTCAATAAATTATTGTTCTTTTTTTTCTCCCTGCGAAGCTCTTGCTGTCTTTTAATCATTACTTTGGAGTAACCATCCTGTTGAAGATCATTTTTGATGATGCGTAATTCTTCCTCGAAACCTTTCTTCTTATTACAGAGGCCAATTACACGGTATACTAGAGTATTGATGATTCCTCTAGGCGATGGATGGTGGTTGGTGATTGGCTTCGTGATGTAAATAATGTCCCGTGTGAGTGGGTTTTCGCGATACAGATGTTTTCTACTTGGTGTCGATGCTTTCCCCCAATACTTCTAAGGAGAAGAAGAAGACAATTCGTTGTTTACTTCCTTTTCTATTGTGAAAGTGATGGAAAATCTCACGCTGTTGATGTGCTTCAGGAAGGTGTCTAGTTCTGTATTCCCATAATCATATTACGAAAGTGTCGTCAACGAATCTCAACCAGACCCAAGTCTTTATGTGGGCTTCTTCAATGACCAGAGTTTCAAACCACTCCATATAATATGTTGCCTAAAACTGGTAGAAGTGGCGATCCCATTAGCAGTCCCTCACCTTGCGTAAAGAATTCGTCTTTCAGTTGGAAATACCAGTTTCGTATACAGCTTCCTAGTATTTCCATTACTTCTATAGGTAAGTTTGTTTCATCTATAATAGAACTGAATTCCATTCCACAACTTTTTAGCGTTTAAGGAATTCTATAGAAATTCGGTTACCGACATGAATTCATGTCAGTAAACTTCAGCAATAATGTATATATTCCCTCAAATTGTTTTCAAATTTCAATAAATGTTTGATGAATTGTGGAGTGGAAACTAAAAAAATATATAGAAATATAATGACATAAAGAAAGTTTACTAAAAAATCAATCTAGAAACCTATGCATACACTAATATTCTTAATGATTCCATTACGTTGAGGAAACAGTTAATCGCTTAATAACTCAATAGTTCTTAATGTTCAACAATCTGAAAAATACACGAAGGTAAATCAATAGAGAATCTGCTGAAATGTAATAGAGGGCTAACTGAAAAGTTTGCCCCGATAAGTTACTGCGTAATATAAATCACTGAAGAAGCCAAGTAGTCTGCAATAGTTCGACTTTTTTGCCTTGCTAACTAACGCTTCACTTCTTGGAGTTAGTTGAATGCGATAAACTGATTCATACATTCCGTTAGTTAAAAAGTAGGGTCTATGTAATAAGTTCCTTTTCAACTACATTTTGTATACATAAAAAAAAAAGATTGAGGCCAACTTTGCCTAAAACTTTTCCAGAATACCTATTCCTGCTCAGAAAATTGGAACAATTTTTTGGTTCACATGCTTTATTAGAAGCATATTATGCATTTTCAGTTATCATATTGCACGATTCTCAGATATTTATGGAAACCTGAACAATAATCCATTTGTTGGGAATGAAATTTTTCAAGTACTACTCATACCGTGTTGATAACAGCAAAGTTATTCAAACCGTTGACGATTTTTCATTTTGTGAAGAACACAAAAAGCAGATACTTGAATTGTTTATCAATATCTTTCAGATACGTTTTGACGCCTAAGATGTCATACGCTGCTCAGACACAAATATTTCAAAAATACTTTTTGGGCAACATGAACCACTTGAATATATCTTTGAAAATATATATGATTTTGGGTATTGACATCAATGAAAAATTTGTTAGTAATAATCAAATACAACAAAGCTCTTTTCACTAGTTTCACGAGCTCACAGGATCTAGTGACATGATTGTGCAATTTTAACCCAAAGAAACTTATCGAAGCAGGAAGGGGAATTGTATGACCTGACGTTATTGAATCCGGTTCGCAGACATTTATCTTTTTGGACAAAAATAATGCCTGGGTTCTTGTGGCATCGAATTGAACCTAGTGACATTCCCCCCAATTCGAAATAAATTCTAGATCCTCATTAAGATATGCAACCTCCTGAATGGAAAGTGTGTTGTTGTCAGAGAAGCAATATATTGGATTTCAAATCGTTGATATACAATAAAAGAAGGGTTGGAGGCAATATAGATCCCTGGGAAATTCCAGCGTTGATGGTGAAAGTATTTGAGAGATTTCTTTCAACGGCCACTTGCAGGGAACGTTCTTTCAGGAAGCTGAAGAGTCATACCCAAAAATGATGTAACAAGCCGTAGCTTCAAAGTTTGGCCTTATGCCATGATCGTGATGAAGATTATGGAGATGCCTTTGTTTTCTGTGATCATGGATTGAAAAATCTTCTTCAAAGTTCTGTTGGATGACTATCAAACGTTGCACTCATTCTGATATTTTCAATCAATCATTTTTATAATCTTCCACAAAAACAATTTATTGTTTTCATATCATATCAATGCACAAAATGGGAGAGCGAGGAAAACAGTACCTTTAAGTGAAATCTGGCTTTACTGAAATTCTTCCTCTAAAAAGGTATCAGCTTCTAGACAAATGCTAACTGTCAATTAGGTAAATCATGAAAATTCAAACTTTCAAATTTGAAAAACAATTCAGTCGATATAAATCTTCATAACTTGCTACCTTCTAGGGTCAAAAAACTGAATTTACACTCTAAAAATACTATGGAAGCTCATTCAACTGCTAACGCTTTTTATTATGTGAAGGACTATATATAAATCATGCGCCTGTTACTTGTGGTATGTGAGACCAGCTTTATATTTAGAGCACTTATATATCTCAATGTCGTCATTTCATTATCTTGAAACAAATCTTTAATTCAGTTTTTTGATGCGATTTTTGCTATCATGTTTTTATCATCATTGAGTATTATTACATGAATTTCATTATTTGTATTGTCTAGCAACATACTGTTTTTTATGCCATGTGACAAATTGACGAATTTTATTTGTGCTTTATGAATGTATAAATGATTGTACATCTAAAAGTTAAAAAACATCTGTCTGTCTATTTGA
Source organism: Leptinotarsa decemlineata (assembly GCF_000500325.1). NCBI lineage: Eukaryota > Metazoa > Arthropoda > Insecta > Coleoptera > Chrysomelidae > Leptinotarsa > Leptinotarsa decemlineata. The sequence continues at coordinate 21,763 of NW_019293597.1, read as the reverse complement.
AAGAATTATTCAACACTCTTCTGAGATTTTGATACAGTTTTTCAACTTTGTTTTGTTTTCCTTCAATTACCCTATATTTTCCATGGAAATTGTTCGGCGCACATTCCATTGTTTCCATGAAGCCTCTCATAGGACAAAAGAGATTAGTAATTACAAGCTTTTATTATCCGCTAATGTTCTGTTCAGCAACAATAGCAAACTTAATCAAGCTTATAGTTCAAGTAAAAAACTCTTTTCGAAATGATTTAATAATGAGTACGCCAAATCAAAAAAAAAAATAAACAGCTAGATTTTGATAATGGGATTTATTGATTCTTCTTAGAAAAACTCAATCCGAACTATAAGGGAAGGTGAACGTATTGTTACAGAAATTGAATTCATTGAATATTGCACTTTACAAGGACAGTATGAAACATGAACGTTGAATTTTCATCCTTTGTATTCTTTGGTAGAAAACTATCAAAATTAATGACGATCTGTGTCTTTCCGACACCTGTGCCATGAACTGACCATTGAAAAATACTCAAAATGATCTAATGAACAAGAATAAACTTTTTTGTGACTATTTCTGCATATTTGTCTCACGCCCATTCGCCAAATTTATCAAATTCTTAATTCTTCATTCTTTCCGATATTTTCGGAACGTTGCTCAGTTCAACTCAATCTGAATACAGAATAATTTAATAAAAGTGTAAAAGAATATGAATAATTATAAAAGTTCGCAAAACATTTATCCAGACTAAAAATATGTTCTATGCTGAAACCGAACTGTGAATTGACAGACCAGGGTCGATAATTTTTTTAACAAAAAAAAGTAACAGTAGGATGAAACCTCAGAGTAATACAAAATATATTATGAGTTTGAGGATGGAACCCATTAGAAAAATAGGGGAATATGAAGAGGAAAAAAATATATAACATAGTTATACCGAATTTGATATGTTGTGCATGCATGTGCATATTTCTAATGAACGTTAAAGATGGTTTTGGTTTGAAAAATAAAATAATTTGTTTCGTTTAGAAATTGCAATTAAGTTGTTAGCTGCTACGCTTCCTGCGATACACCCTTCAAGAATTGATCAGTCGAAATATGAAATAAATTACTGATAATGATTAAACAAAAAAGCATAATTGAAAACAGTTTCACAAATTGATGTGTGATTGCTTTGCTCAGCTTTGCGTGTCAAGAGTTTTCAGAGGTTCCGGAATGTGTTCCTTCGAGAAATACGCTACGTGACGAACTTCAATTCATTCAACTTAATATACGTAATCAAACACGCACTACATTTGTCACTCAGTCTTAGTACCTACCGTCTTTCTCTGTTTCTCATCTCTAACGTTGCCTGGCAGGCGAGAGATTCTCGGTTTGCGGATATTTTCTGAATCGTCACATTATGAGTTTCCTAGGCAAAGAAGCTGTGCTGGTGATTATTTTTCTCAACGGAAGAATTGCGATAGTGTAACAACATAAAACGCAAAGTGAATATTTTTTTGTTTTCGATAACATTTTAATTTTTTTATAGTTGGCGTGTATCTTCAAACCTTACCGCCATAGGATACATACATCATTGATATGTCATTCTTTCACAAAATTTGTGTACTGAGTCGAGGTCCTCCAACAGAAACTACCGCAAGCGGAATGTCAAAAAGATCAAACCTGCTTTCATGATGTTTATTACTTTTTATTGTTTGTACATGGTATTTTAATTCATAGTGTCTACTTATTTTGAATAATAATCCTATCCATGATAATAATTATACAATTATAAGTAGATCATGTCAAATACTTTCATTCCACTTCCCAGAGAGCTGGAAGCTCTTGACTTGAACGAAGTAATTGTATCGCATGGAGTTTTGGATATTCTCCAACTTTCTTCCATTAATTTGATATTGTGATACTGATACAGGTTCAGTATTTCATATTTCTGATGGAAAGTTTGTGTGAAATTATTAGTTTTTGATGGTCCTCATTGAATTTTGTATTCACTGGATTATATTCAAATTATCTACATTTGAATAGTGGTACCACCGACGTATCCTATAACTAGACTGCTAATGGTCATATCCCAGATACTCGAGAAATTCATCCAAATTGAATTTATGAAACCGTGTCTGCGTAATGCGCAGAAGGCTCGAAGACTGTCATTTCAGACGTTAACACAAGACTTCGACCATTTTGTTCACAGGCGTTGTCGGCTCGATAGTTATTCGTGAAAAAATTAGGTGTTTTGTACTTTGGTGTAGAAATTCTTCGTTGTATCACTCAGAAGGTATTATATTCCATAAGTAAGTCAGTTTGAAGTTGATTGACAATGTTTCATGATGAATTTCACTAGTTCGAACTTCCATTGTCTAATATATCAAATGATTTGAAATCCCTGAAACAATTAAAACAAAAAAAAATGAATATCTGTTATTTTCAACTATTCATTTTCGATTCTTCTTTATTTTTTAGTTGTTTCAGTGATTTGAAATAATTTTATATATTAGACAATGGAAGTCCAAACTAGTGAAATAAGTGAGTCAGTTATAATTCTAAAAACATTATTATCCAATACAATTATTTCACAATTTATAGGTTAAAGTCCCTTGAATTATTCACAATAGTTACAACTTTGGATTCACGTAGCTAGTACTAGTTTGAAAGTTACCATTATTTCTAAAAAGCAATTGATATATTCACTGTATGGTGGCCAATCAGATTTCTTGTTCTTTAGTGATTTAACCTAGCTCATTTCAAACCTTCATTTAATAGAGCGGTGCAATTGGCCATGAGTTGAGTAGGTTTTAGAAAGTATTGATATTATTCAATGAGTAAATAAATTGGAAGGCATGAGATATGACATGTACTTATACTGATATTCAGAGTGAACTGATAGATTTCAGAGAGTTTCAATAAACTGTTTTTAGGAAGAGAAAACTTCTTCGGACATTGAATTTTCTTTTTTGTGCAATGTGTAAGGAACAACAAATCCGAAATTTCCTCATGAGAATTGATTGTATTTATACTATCTAGTCGAAAAATAACGCAGTATTTTTTTCATTTCTCAAAAATCCAAAAGTCGTAAGTTATAAATAGTATTTAGATTCTAGATATAAATAGTTATAAAGAATATAAGTAATCAATCTGAAGAAGTCTCAACAAAGAAACTCCTACAAAATATAAACATTACCCTTCGCAAGATGAGTTGAAAACTGTTTGTTGAGCTCCGTCTTCATTTGAACTTTATAGTATCTATAACTTTTCTAATCACTATTTTTTTCAATGTATACTAAAAATATTGGTTGTTAATCAATAATTTTTATTCAAGTTCATCTCCACGGAGAATGAAGCGAAATTTGTGCATCATTCAAGAGAAAAAGAATATTATTGTAACAAATCTGAAAGATTCGAAAGCGAGAGTGAAAAGACATCACAAAAATATCAAACCTCAAAGGAATTATTGATGAGTTGTAAAAACATGATGTCTGATAAATCTTTGACAGTCCTCAAATATACTGTCATGTTCCACATGCTTCAGTGAAGTGGTTAATTGAAAATTTGAAAAGAAAGAAAAGCTACAAGGCACCATTTCCGCCAGAATTGCGAAGTTTTGCTATGACACTACAATTTTATTCTTCCAAAGCTATTCAATATGTAAGAAAAATATTTGGATTGGCTTTGCCTGCTTTCAGTACCATAAGAAGTTGGTTAACCAATATTCATTGTGAGCCTGGTTTTGCTCGAACAGTATTAGACACATTGAAAAAAAGTCATTGAGAAAACGAAATTTTGCAAACTTTATGTTGCCTAATGTTGGATGAGATGAGCCTTGAAAAAAAAATTGAATTCCATTCCGATGAAATATGGGGATACATTGATTTGGGAAGGAAGTATGCAACCGAGGCCTAACTTTTGAAGATTTTGTCTGTAACAGAAAATTCGAAAATTCCAATAAAATATTTTTAAATAAATGGTCTTGGAGGAAGAGAAAAGGCCAACATTGTCAAATCTGCCCTTCGAATGCATTCAATAGTCAATGTTACTATTGTTTCTATCACTTGTGATGGTCCAACAGCTAATTTCAATATGGCACAAGCATTAGTGGCAAAGCTCAACATCGGAAGTAAAACGGGTATCCGGCCATATTTCCCACATCCACCTACAAATCAAAGACTCAATGTATTCATGGACACAGATGGAAATGAGACAAAATAAAACACAATTTCAGGTTAATTTAGCTGGCCAAACTCTAAGTAGTAGTGTTGCAGATGCATTGGATTTTGTTGTGATGATCTCAATCTTCCAGAATTCAGAAATGGAGGGGGTACAGTGAAGTTCATTAGAATTGTAGACCGATTATTTGATCGATGTAGTTCAGAAAATGCTCATGCTATTGAATACAAAGAACTTTTGAGGAAAAAAATAACCATTCTGGGGCTGTGCCTTTACAGAATCTATCGAATATTTAAAAGGTTTGAAAATTTCTGCAGGTGTTCCATTGTATTTGACTAAGAATAATACTCCAGTCAAAGGATTCATCACTACAGCTACTTCACTTATGAGTGTCTATGACACATATATCAAGAATGATATTTCAGTTGATCAATTGTTGACGTACACGTTGAGCCAAGACCACCTGGAATTATTTTTTTTACTGTGAGATATGTATTCATCATTATTTTTCATGATTCAGAGCATTATTACAAACAAAAATTATGCTTATAATTTCCATTTGAATATGAGATAGGAGTAAATGAATACTATACGAACTCAACACGTGTTTCGATCACCAATTGATCATCTTCAAAGAGGAAGATTAAAACTAGGAACTAGTGCGAGCTAATGCTCTTTATGCTACAAAGGTAACCCATACAGGTTAACTATCCAGGCGTACCAACCATATAGGTATACCAACCCAAATCAATTTCACAATTTTGCCTTATCTTTTATTTTACAATATATGTTTATGTAAAACAATTTTCAGCTATATACAAATTTCATTTTATTTTATTTTATTTTATTTTAACAAGCTTTATAGTATGCTCTTTGGTATAGGTCCGTCATCGTTATTCATAAAATTATTGTGTAATGAGTATAGATATATGAGTATACTATTGAATATTGGTCCAACATCATCATTCATTATATTGTTTACTTATTTCTACACTCTCATAGGCATCTAGTTGCCTGTTGTTGTTGACTTGTCTAACTAATCTTAATGAACTGAAGTCTCTGGAATGGTTTTGTTGCAAAATATGATGGGCGACTGCTGATTTTTCAGGTCTTCCATATTTCAAGTGTGCTATGTGTTCCTTATATCTTACGTTAATAGATTCTTTTGTCTGTCCATAATATTTTGCATCGCATTCCTTACATTCAATTTCGTAAATTCCAGACTTTTCCGAATTCTCGACTTTGTCTTTTGGACTTCCCAAAAGGCTGTGTAGTGTATGACTTGTTTTAAAAACCACCTTCATACCTAGTTCTTTGGAAATCTTTCCAAAGTTCCTCGTATATTGGTGGTATGGAACTGAGATGTATTTATCTTGGTTTTTGTCCTTACTGAAAGTCGAGATTTCGTTCATTCCCAACCTAAACTTCTTTTTTCTCATTATGTCATCTACCCCTCGAGAAACCGTTAGTGGCTGCTATTTTCTGTATTGTACGTCTTTCTTTTGTGAACCTATCATGTGTTAGAGGGAATGTCAAAAGACGATGCACTAAAAAATTCAACCCAGCACGTTTGTGCTGTCCACAGTGATGTGAACTGTCAGGAATATACCTGTATGAGCTTGTTTCTTTTCTAAATATATCGTATTCTAACCCTCCATATTGCCTCCTCATCACCAAAACGTCAAAAAATGTTGATTGTATCTTATTTTCTATCTCAAACGTGAATTTTATTGATGGATATCTATTATTATCTTTCTCTTTGAAGATGATCACTTGGTGATCGAAACACGTGTCGATGTGTTGAAAATAAAGATTTGGTGTTGGGAAAAACTCCAGTAATATTCATTACTACACCGAAGGTTCCAAACAGTGCATCATAAATAAACTACCTACATATAATATAATTTCCTTTGTGACAAGTATATTTCTCTCTTCAAATACATAAAAATTGCTGCTTATTGATTATTATATATTAATACAGATGGCACTCCAGAATTACCAACTGAGTACCTTTTTTTTCAGATCTTGAAATGGTTCTAATAACAACCCTACGCCATATCAGTTTGATATTACTTTCAAGAGATTAATGTTATACAATGACATTGAACAAGATGAAGGAAATTGTTTGAGTCTAGACACCACTTCAATTTCAACACTCCAAAGTATATCTAAACCAAAACAGAGAGAGGTGTCTATTGATGAGCTGGGTTCGATAAAGAAGTTTGGGTTTAATCATGAGGAAGTGATAGATGTTCACGAAAATGGCCAAGAATTTTAAAGAAACAAACAGAAATTGAAAAGGGTGCTGTGAAACTGCAAACTGATATTGTTTCGATATCAATGAAAATTGGAACATGATGTTGTTTTTACACTATATTGAGAATAACAGTGCAATTTCCTGACGAATTGCATTGAGTTTTCACCACTAAAAATAAGTAATAATATTTAGTTACATTCGCTATGTGAATTGCTGAGAACTGTGCCTATATGACAAACTGAAATATTGTATTGTAGTCTGGAACCCTTACTTATGCAATTATAATTTTAGTATTGTTTCTACTGATGTTACATCACAACCTCATTTTATTTATGTAAGTTACTATTATGTACACCAATATTTTCTGTTTGCGTAAATGAATATCAGCATGTAAAAATTGTATGCTTTTTACTTCCTTAGATTGTAGTTTGCAAAAAACAATATATCTTTTTGGGAAAGTTTTTGGCTTTCTACTACTCCATCTTCCTTTGGAAGATTCCCATATTTTTTTTGTATCAAGATGTTTATGTTATGAGTACTTGGGTAACCGAGCTTTGCTCGGTATTAATACTATTACTACTTGCCAATAGATATCAGGAAGAGTCATACACAGTACCTACCTATTATAATACAAATGTTTATTTTTCTTTCGCAGATTTCTCTATGAACATAATTATGAAAACCAAATATTTCACTTGATATCCCTAAAAAATCTCCCTTTCCTGCGATACGCCCATGTGGTTTGGAAACGTCATGAAACTTCATTGCGCATGCCCTGAAGGTTCACTGAAATTTCGTAAATAACTGAAGTTTTGTTATATGGGATTAGCAGTCTAGGTTAAGGTTATGTCGATGGATGGAACCCGATTCAAGAAAAGTCATTAGAAGGAAAGAAATCTTTCTGATTTCGAAGAGTACTGATACAATTTTATTTTATTCGATTCTGTCTGTTCTGAAACATAACGTACGTGATACCGTCACGTGTCACCTAGCAACACTTTTTGTTTTTGTTCTCACCCAGATATGATAATTAAACTAAAACTATGTTGATAGTCTTATATAATTATTAAAATTGGAGGGGAATACCTTTTCAGAAAAAATAATTTTTAGGAAAGAAAGGTTTTGGTTTTCTACTTTTCTATTTTCATACAAAAAAAGTAAAAATTTTCCAAAGGAAGAAAGGAGGAAATCAATTTCCAAAACTAACTCCTTATAAATATGTGGGAAAGGGAAAGAAGTAACTTTCAGATACAAACTGAAAGAAAAAAATACTCTCGAAGTGCTTCCTTCCTTTCTTTTGGAGATTCCTATCTAATTATTATAAAATTAACTATCATTATCAAATTTCCTCGAAAACAAAAATTAACCATGACGAATACAGTTTTAATTATTCATTTTTATAAAACATGGATTGAGCTGTGAAATATTTTCATTCCATCCAAAATGGAAAGATTGTCCGAACATATTAATATTTAGTAATCACTCATTGAATTTTGCATTAACTTTTCTGATAATGGTGTAATTTATATTGAAAATTTCACTGTCGATATTTAAAATTTGGAATTTTCAAGTAATATATTGCAACAACTAGCTTACTAGTATATTGAAGTGACATAATATTTTTTGCATGTATATTTCATCACATATTTTTAATAAATATTTCAATACCCAATACCCACAGTGGTCACAGAATATTTTTATTGATGTTTCACATCCGCCAGGCGTTCTGTGACGGCTCACAATTTTTAATATTTTCTGAATATCAGTCGGGAAGGTATACAAAATATTTCTTTTATTCATTTATTTTCACTCGAATATTTCTGTATTTGCTCAGAAATATTACAATGTTCAGAGAGAGATTCGGGTAACTTATGAGTAGTACTTCTAATTATGAAGTTTGTCCACATAATTCAGAACAAAAAATATATTAGTTTCAAATATACTTTCTTCGGATGACTTCCTCCTACTTGAATCATTGAAGAATACCAAGAGAATTTTACTCAAAATTGTGAAGTGCCATTCAATTCCTTACGATATTGGTTTTGATAACAGCAGACCCTAGTTTCTATCTGAGAAAATGATTCGCAATATCTACACCAGTTCGGCCCTGAGATAGTAACAAGTAAGTGTACTTATTATCAGTTTCCGAAATTTTTATTTTTAAGTCGAAATTGAAAATTTACAAATTTGTATGAAACATCTATGAGTTCCAAACATAGGACATAGTCCTATGTTTGGAACTCATAGCGAAGCAGGAATCTTTATTGTACTCAAGATCAAATACTAGGCCTTATCTCTCAATCATGAATGAAGAAACTAATTCGGGGATTTTTGACTACAGGAATCCTTCAAGTACCAGTACCAGATCTCATCCGTAGTGAGTCAAAGCACACTTCTAAAAAACAAGAGATTCTGTTCACTGCCTTCGAAAACCTGAAACTGGAGGACTTCCTCATAGTTTTAGGAAATGTTCATTTCAGAAATATTTTATTTTCTCGAGAATTGCCAATAATAGAACCTGTGTATACTTATCAAGTGAAGAAATCGTTGACAAGTTCATGAATGGAAACGAAGGAAAAATCACCATAGATCAAGAAATTCCCATCGCCAGAAGACTGATCACACCCAATGAAAAACTGTTTATATCCAATGTGTGTCCCGAAATTTTCCATGAAGTATTTGCAGATGAACTCCATAAAATAGGACTGACGTTAGTTCCACCCATCATTTTCTTCAGAATAGGGACTTCTTATTCGAAATATAATCACATATTGAGCTTTCGCAGACAAACCTTCAATTCCCCAATTGATCACTCAACAATTCCTCAGTCCGTTGTCATAACATACGATCAAACTGCCTACCGTATTTACCTATCCTTTCACAAGTTATGTTTTGAATGCAAGCAAGAGGGGCGTATTTCTCATCAAATTGCGAAATTTGATTCCCGAGTCATTGGTGCCGAATCATATGCACTTACTATGCAAGTCTTTTTTTTTATTCAATTCATGCTGCCACTTAAGAAAAAAAAAAGAAATGGCCACTTTGTTACAGTGAAAGTCATTACCTTACCTTGTCCCTTTGTACAAAAATATTACTAAAATGCCTGTTCAACTGAAATAAATCAAAATTTCTTATTAATGAAGTGTTGCTGATGAATTAGAGAGATATGTGTTATTCTATGTCAAAACTTTCATTTTACAACAACGAATTTATAAAAAAGATAATTCGATTTCAAATATGTTCCGCCAAATAAAATAATTTCCTCACCGTATAATGAATATTCGATTTCTGAACGTATCGAACGATATTTTTATACGTAACCCTATGAAATTAGTACATGGCAACACTCTCAAATGTTTCAAAATGGCGATTTGTTCTCAATTAAAGGTGAGTTAGTACAATAAAATATTACGTTATAAATAGTTAAGAGTTACATTTATGACGATCATTACCTCACGTTACATAATATAAATATATATTAGGTATTTTAGTATATATGTATATTATTTGTTGTTTGTTGCACATTCGAAATGTAAACAACAAATTGAGGTTATGTACCGCTATTCTTGTAGATTCAGTTAAAATTCGTCATTCCCTCACTATATTTAGGAGTAAGGGAATGACGGTTGGATGGAGGAATGATTTATAAAGTATTCTATATTTCTTTTAGATTTTTCATTCGAGTGAGTTGAGTGCTGCAGAAAAAAAGTATGGTAGAAAAAAGCGAGAAAAAATGAAAAATAATACCGAATCTTTGGAAAAACTGCGAGAAAAGGAAACATAAAAGTATTTAAAGAAAAAAGATAAGTGTCAGGTAAAATCAGTTATACATATGACTGCTAGAGAACTTAGACAAAAACGAAAACGATGGACAGAAAATAGTAAAGTGTATAGAAATAAAAAAGCTATAATATACAAACATTAACGAAGAGTACTTGATAATACACACCCACAAAGTCCAGCATCAGATATGCAGCAGAGTAGAGAAGATGTAACTGTTCGAAATAGACGACAGATGCGAAGGCGCTGAGCTATTTTGTCTGCAAAAATTAAAAATTTGGAAAAAAAATTGAAGAATGCAGTGAAATTAACTGAAAAATACAAGAAAAGGTATTTGAGACTGAGAACAATAAAAAATGACCCAGAATTGCCTAAAACTAAAGTGAATTTGCTCCTAAATAATATAAAAGTTACTTTTCAGCGAAGCGTTAACAAGAGACCTAGAGACAAGTTACGATGGTCTTGAAAAGAAACATAAAAAAAAAGTATTACGAAATGTCGAAATTCAAATTACTGCAGAAATACAAGATACCTACTTTATGAATCGAAACCTTCTTTCAGAAATGATACTTCCAAAAGACAAAAACCTCGCAAAATAAGCACTAAAATGCTGAATTTCAAAGATGTCGTTGAATTTTTGGAGAAAGATGAAAATTCAAGAATGTTCCCGGGTATTGCATGAGGCCAAAGCTTTGAAATTTCGCTTCAGCCTTAGCGACTATAACCTGTGATGTGCATTCCACAAAATGTCTATTCAGAGAATTTTCAATTTGCAGGGAACGTTCCTTAGAATACTACTTATCAATACCTAATCAGTTGGTGACTTATCGACAATGGATTCATGAAGTCAGTTCATTTGAAAAGGACGGAAAAAAGTCAGTTCGTAAACCCGCGAAAAAAGAGTATAATGTCAAATTGAAACAACTTGTTCAAGCTCTGGAAGAAGTATTACCGCTTTTTTATACACATGTTGGCACTATAGCACATCAGTATCAAGCCATTCATAATATAAAGGAACATTTGACAGTAAATGATATTCTGATTCATGTAGATTACAGTAAACATCATTGCTGCAAGTATAATGAGAAAATACAAGCTGTTCATTTTGGTACAGGAAGGCAGCAGATAACGATGCATACAGGAGTACTTCACTTACGCAATGATAATGCAATCAAACCCGTATTTTTTTGTTCTCTGTCTAGCGACAATAGACATGATACAATGGCTGTTTGGGCACATTTAAAACCCATTTTTGACTGGATAAAAGCACAACATCTACCTATTTCCTGATTACATATGTTGAGTGATGGGCCTGTTAATCAATCTAAAATTAAATTCATGTTAGAAATGGTGTGTCGCCATCTAAAAGACCTCTATTCAGAAATCACACACTTTTCATGGCATTATTCTGAACCAAGGCACGATAAGGGTGCGCCTGGTGGTGTCGGTGGAATTCTGAAACGGACAGCTGATAAAGTCATAGCAGAAGGCCATGATATCGTAGATATAAATTCATTGAAACATATCCTTCAATTTAGATGTCCTTCGATTCCATCGTTTGAAGTCACCACAGCAGATATTTCCTTGATGGATGATCTCATAAAACAGTCTCAGACCATTCCTACATTCCGGGGAGCACAAAAAATACACCAGTTCGTTTTCTCCAACAATACCTTAGACAGCTGGAGACTTTCATGTACAGTTTGCAAAGAAGATTGCACCCACTATCATTTGGGATATTTCCAACAGCACCCAAGTAATCGATTTGCTTATAAGCGCACAAATCCTCTCAAATGTTTATGGCAATTGATACAATAAATATAGATAATTATGATCACGAACTTCGCGCATTCAAGATCACCCTGGAATATTCAAGGAAAACGATTCAAATGATTTAGAAAAATATAGATCTATTGTTGTCTCAGACACTGATAAAAGTGCTACCACTGGAGATCATGTCTTGAATGAATGGGGCATGGCGAAGTATCCTGGTTGAGTTTTATCTATATTTGAAGATGGTTTAATGGTTAGATGCATGAAGCAAGGTTCAAAGTTTGGAGATGGCCTAATATAAAAGATGAGCAATTGTATAGCTGGGAAGACGTGATACAGAAAACAAAGATGCCAAAGTTAGTTAAGAAGGGGAATTATGTTATAACAGAGATGGATGAGAGTGATGTAAAAATTGAGACTGATTAATTTGTGAACAGAGAAATGGAAATTTTCATGTTTTTACCACTTTTAATTGTAACTAACGTTACTGCAGTTGCGTCCTATATAGACATTCTCAAACTAATACAATAAACTAAAAATAATTTAGAATTCTTGAATAACATATTTCATGTGAAAAACATCAAATCTCTGTGTTTGCAATATGGAATTGATCAACTAGTACTGGATCCTACCAAAATTACTAATAACATTGAGACACTAATTGATTATGTACTAACTAATAATAATTGTGCAAACTGTTTTGTCCATCCTACTGCTGAAATAACTGACCATTCATTGATATATATTTGTCTCAAGAATAACAAACAAACTGGAATCAATTCTATCAAAAATTATACAAACCTTAGTGAGCGAAATTAGAAAAAAATAAAACTAGATTCAATTTCATGTGATTGGGATGTCAGTGTCATATATTTCAATTTACTTAATAACTGTCAATCAGTTATCAATAAAGTTGCACCAATTCAAGTCTGTCACTATAAAAGTAACATTCCATGGTTTGACAACGAAATTCATAATGAAATAAAACAACGTGATCAGATATATAAGGATTTTATCAAAACTATTGNTCCGTACCTCTAAACACGAGGTAACTCAACACACGCCAAATTTGATTAGGTTTGGGCGAGAATTGCAACTTTCAGGAGCATATGGTCATCCATTAGCTCACACACTCACTCAGAATACATACGATCCTTCTTCACGTTCCAAAGCTTTGGATAACCTATTCCAGGATGTCTCCACTAATCTCAAACGGGCATATGAAACCAGCCGACAACGTTACGATTTAAGACGTCGAGATGAACGATACCAACTGAGACAAAAGGTTTTGAAGCGAAGTTATGCATTGTCCAACGCAGCTCGGGGTTTCATTTCGAAGTTCGCTCCAAAGTTCAGTGGACCATTCACCATATCCAAAATCTTATCTCCCTGGTCTTATGAGTTGATAGACTCGGTGGTAAAGAACCGAGGAGTTTGGCATGCCAAAGATTTGAAAGCTCACTCACTCGAGGACGTAAACGATTCAGATGATGAGGTGGAAGGTTGAGGAATGTATATTCAGATATAAAGTAATCCTTGTATGTAAAACATTTGGTTCGGTTGTCCTAGACTTTTTTTTGAAGAAAGGGGGGGGGGGTTGTTACGGTTCTCAGAATGCAAGAGCGTATCTATGAGATAAAAGAAAAGTAATGCTTTGAATTCATATATTCATGCACAGCATCCACCCTGTATAATATTTAAAACAATTCAGTTTTCGTTTTTTATTGCCTGAAGATAATCAGAATAATTCGACCTTGAAATAACGTCGATAGGGAGAAAAAAGGAGAGGAAAAAAAGGGTTAATTTCTCTTGGAATGAGACTTGAGTTTTTAGTTATCTTCTCTGGAGCAAGTATTTTACCAAAATATTCAATATTTGAGTTATCTAAAGGAATAACTAACCCACAGCATTGAGGATTTTCATATTTTTATTAAGTACCCGTTCTCTTGTCAAACTCCAATCTTCAGGCTACATAATAACTACGGTAAGAACCCATTTCTCGAAAAGGATATATACTGCTAATATCCTTATTTTAGGCCTTCTTATTACCACCTCTAGTCGATATTGTGAACTATATCCTGGGGTATCTCACGCAAGGCTAGACCACTACACCCCTTATATCTTTGATTACGGTCTTTCGAGGAGCAAGTTATCTGCATGGGAACGATCATTTCCTGAGTGGACTACGTACAGGGGTTGGATCGTGGTGCTGGAGACTACTTTCCCATATCCCACGCATGTAAGGTCTTTCCTGTTATGTATTACACCCTCCCGCACGACCTCGAATCAACATTGCGGCACAAATTGGGAATTCTATAACAACTCAAGTATTAACCACACCTTCAGTTCAATCATAAGTTGCTTAAGTTAATATCTGTGAACCCAAAAGTATACTTCTGGGCCATAAGCCTGTATTACCATCAGCTTGGCCTGTTTAAAGAAACCATACACTTATCCTCCAAGTGGACTTATATTTACCCACCATCCCTCTACGCTGAGTTCCGGCAGCCCATAATTTAGCTCCTAGGTAACAAAGTAACCCGTTTTAATCAACGACTACGGATGTTATAAGCTGAACAATCATAAAATGAATTTCGATATTCGAATTTTGGATATTCATCATTGAAAGAAGATGTAGAATCAGATTTTTCCCTAATCAAATCGTTCTTTGACAACAAGCTTCTAACTATCAACATAGATAAAACTCATTTCTTATCTTTTTCTAATTACAAAACAACAATGCCCAAATTTGATTCTCTGTCTCTAGAAAAAAATACACGAATAATGTCAGCAAATATAATAAAATATCTTGTAACAGTTATAGATGTACATCTGAAATGGGGCCATCACATCAACTTCCTCCTGAAAAAACTTCGATTTGTTCTTTATAAATTCCGACAGTTGAATGATATTCTTGACCTGAAACAAAAAAAGATAATTTATCACAGTCTTGTGGAAAGTCACATCACTTTTGGACTACTCGGATGGGGAGGTATATCTAAAAGTCACATCCATTCTTTTGAAGTCATTCAGAAACGATTTCTAAAACTGATGCCATCTAAGAGCTTGAGATATCCACACTTTATAAAGAATCGGGATTACTCGATGTGAGACAATTGTATTACAAAAACTGTAACATGAGACAACATAAACACAAGAATCAGTTAGAGACACTTACCCATGACTATAGTACTAAGCATCGTAAACAGTTCCATTGTCCTCGTATGCATAAATCGGTGGGCCAGAAATGTCATCAATACTTGGGTCCAAAACTATACAACAGCTCACTAATGACTGAATAATATGTTTTCGACCCTTAACGGCATGACAATGAAATGAATGATGAGGTTGAATGTTCTAAAATATCATATTTCTTAAACATCAAGAAGTTAATTTAAACTTTTCCTTTGATTGGCTTGGCTCTGGTTGACCTAAAATTATTCCTGAAAGCTGACAAAGGTTCCCTTCTTCTACAAAAACCCATCTGTTTTGGTAATCAATAGTTAACGAAAAATAATATACCTACCTATACTTTATTACAATCATATTATTTATGTTGCTCATTATTATTCTGTTCTACTCAATATGTCTCCAACTGAAAGTTGAAGACATAATTCTAAATGAATCATTTATTGTAAGCACCTCAAAGATTTTTCTTGTATTTTGTGTATTATATGGAAAGTTTTTCCTTTTTGAATTCGCGATGTATTTTTATTTTTCAATTTTAGTTGAATTGGGTAAATAGGCAACGAATGGAAATTTAATCTAAAATACGAACAACTTCCCAACTACAAATCTCACTTCTGAGTTCAGTATTTGCAACGTAGGGAGTTTTAGCACTTCCACGGAATGACAAATATGTAGAATTGAAGAGCTGAAACTTCAAGTAAGATGTATTTTCGTCTCGAATAAAGCATCAAGATTTTTTATATCTCTGTATACATTTCACTTGACACTCAATTCACCTTCTTATTGAAAGTGGAATGCTCCCCATGCCATTGTTGAATGCTGAATTTTCATTAGGAAATCCGTGCATTTGGCTCATTGCATAATGTTCTGTCTTGGCTACCTCGCCAAATTCCGTTCGCTCTGGACTTCAGCCATCTAATGGGAAAGTTGTTGTCCCATAAAATATATTCTCCCTGAAGATATGAAGTCATTATTACTTTTTCCGCTCCTGTTCAGTTTCTTTGAATTCACTCAAATTGAATGACTTACTCTTTTCCTTTCTTGAATCATTGAGAATTTTAATCAAAATTGTGAAGTGTCATTCAATTCCTAACGATATCTGTCTTGGGAACAGCAGACCCTCATTTATACCTGAAAAAATGATTCACAATATCTCCACCAATTCAGTAGAAGCAAGCAGCATTTCCCGAATAGTTTTCCAAAATTTTCACGTATATAAACTTCATCATTTTGGAGAAATAAAGGAACAACTGATGGTGGAGCACGTCTCAACTAATCAAATTATTCAAGTAGCCCATATTGTTTTGTAATATTCAATATGTCTTCAACTTTCAGTTTGTTAATCAATATGTGTGGCAAGTTTTGCACTGTATAATAGTATAGAAATTTTCGAAACAAAAATATTATCACAATACCACGTGACGTACAAGATCTGCATGAATAATCCAGCTACACTTGTGGACATAGTGACCAGTCACCTTCAGTTGAGTCACAGGTCGCATACTTATTATGCTCGAATACTCCAACAAAAACAGAATGAACTATATATACTATATTTGCCGTATTCACTGTTAAATATTTGAGAGAAAAATTTCACAACGAAAAAATGATGTTTTTTGTATTGAGTTTTCTGTTTCTTGTTCCAAGAATGATTCTGAATGAATCATTTATTATGAGTGATATATTGAAAGTTATTTCCTTTCAAATTAACGATATATTTTTTATATCAATTTTAGTTGAATTGAGTAAATAGGTTACGAATAAAAATTCAATCTGGAATACGAACAACTTCCCAACTACAAACCCCACTTCTGAATTCAGTATCTGAAGCGTAGCGAGTTTCAGCACTTCCACGGAATGACAAATATGTAGAATTAAAGAACTGAAACTTCGGGAAAAACTTATTTCCGTCTCGGATAAAGCACCTACATTTGGTATATCTCAGTATGCATTGCACTTGACATCACAATTCATCTTCTTATTGAAAGTAAAATGCTCCCCATGCCATTGTTGAATGCTGAATGCTCATTAGGAAAGCGGTACATTTGGGGCTTTGCATAATGTTCCGTCTTGGCTGCCTCTCCAAATTCCGTTCGCTTGAGAATTCAGCCATCTAATAAGAAAGTCGTTTGTCCCATAAAATATTTTCTCACTAAAGACTCGAAGTAGTTTTTAGTTTTTCTGCTTCTGTTTAGTTTCTTCTTCGTTTCTAAAGTGAACGTTTCAATATTCCATCCAGAAATATTGAAATATAGTAAGTCTCTATCGAAATGTTAAAGAAGTTACTAATTTGGAAGCATCATTCTTTGACGGAAATGATCGTGAGAGTTGTTGAAATACAGTTCATTTTGAAAGTGGCATGTCTTTTGGCACTGTGGAAGAACACAAATTCAGATGTGGTAGGGAAAATGTTATTGCCAGTTCCTGCCCACATTGCACAAAAAACGAGAAACGGGGACAACAGTATGCCAACTGTTGCAAAAAGAATTCCCCGAGGCTGAATCCACAAAAGTCATTTTAGATTATGTATTCGCTCATGTCGAAGGTGATACCAAACCTTACCTAAGATATCTATTTTTGGATGCTCGTTACTCGGACTATTAGATAGTGGCGGTACGAGTAAAATAATAGGGGATCCCGGATGGGACATTTTGAGATCCATTTGTACGTTGAAAACATCAACTAGTTCGACATGTACGGTCGCTAATGGGCGGTCGTGTCCCATAGCAGGGTAATTTTTATGCTCCGTTGAAGTTAGGTGATCAAGTTACAGTAGTGGAGGTACTTTTGGTACCATCTCTACCTCATACCCTGATATAAGGAATGGATTTTTGAAGAGTTATGAAAATCATTCCCGACATGTTCCCTAATGAGGGGTTTTAGAGAGGACCAGCGAGTTCATCTGCCATTTATTCCGGCCCTAGCCTCCATTGATTCCCTAACTGCGGAACAGATACATTCCTTGGACCGTGTTATTGAAGAATATTTTCGAGCGATGGGTGAGAAACTAGAATGTACCCATTTAGTGGAGCATGAAATCCGTACGGAGCATTCACCAATTCGCCAACGATATTATCCCCTCTCGCCTATTCTTCAACAGCAAGTCAACCGGGAACTGGAAACAATGCTTCAGAATGGGGTAATCGAGCCTTCTCAGTCGCTATGGGCATCACCTACATTACTTATTAGAAAGAAGGATGGAGGATATCGTTTTGTTGTCGATTTCAGAGAACTAAATAAGGTTACTATTCGTGATGCTTATCCACTTCCAAATGTGAGCGCTACATTGGACAAACTAAGGAATTCTCGCTTCTTGACGACACTTGATATCAAATCGGCGTATTGGCAAATACCTTTATCTGAACAGGCTAAGCCTTTGACCGCATTCCTAGTTCCCAACCGCGGCCTGTATCAGTTCTGTAGAAGGCCTATGGGACTTCATAACGCCCCAGCTACGTGGCAACGCTTTATAGACATAGTAGTGTGGATAGACCTCAAACAATAAGTTTTAGTCTATCTGGATGACGTCATTATTTGTACCCCTACTTTCGAACAACACATTGAGGTATTACGAAAAATATTGTCCCTACTCACGCAAGCAGGTCTTACCCTAAACCGGGTAAAGTGTCATTTTTGCAAGTCGGAACTGCGCTATCTTTGTTACGTCGTAGGAGCAGGAGGACTAATGGTTGATTCGGCAAAAGTGGAAGCCCTCTTACATCTACGCTTCGGAATACGAGTGACGTAAGAAGACTGATTGGATTGACCTCATGGTACCGACGGTTTGTACCGAATTTCTCATCCCTAACAGCACCTTTATGCAATATTCTGAGAAAGGGCCAGAAATTTGAGTGGGACCGAAGTTGTGAAGAAGCGCTATCATCACTCAAGAATCACCTGATTTCCGCACCTATCTTAACGTGCCCAGATTTTGGAAAACCTCTTACCATTCAAGCAGAGGCCTCTGACTTTGGACTCAGAGCGGTACTTACCCAACAGGCTGAGGACGGCGAGAAAGTAGTCAGTTATATAAGTCGCTCGTTGTCTAAAGCTGAAAAAAAATATAGCACCACTGAGAAGGAATGTCTTGTTGTATTGTTCGCAATCGAAAAATTCAGATCCCACATCAAAGGTACCCATTTTAAAGTCCTAACAGATAACTATAGCCATAAGTGGTTGAATAGCATTAGAAATCCGGTGGGTAGAATCGCTCGATGGGCAGTCAGACTTCAGCAATATGATTTTGAAATCATCCATCGGAAAGGCAAGGAGCATGTAGTTCCTGATGCGTTGTCTAGGTCGGTACCTTGTGTGGATATACTGAAGTATGTCGAAATGGCTGGAACATCCGTAGATCGTTGCTCCGATGTGCACGAGAGTATCAAGCCACCCAGAAAAATATCCCCGTTGGCATTTGGAAAATAGTGTCCTTTTGAAGCATGCAACCCTGTCATATCCAGAACTGCGAGAGTCCTACGAAAACTGGCTTGTTGTGGTTCCAAAAGAAAAAAGATCAGAACTCATTCAGAACCATCACAATCCACCTACGTGTGGTGTATATAACCAAGGCTCGTCTAACAGCGAAATATTATTGCCAAAGATGAGACAGGATATCTCCAAATATATTGAACGGTGTTCTATCTGTCTCAGTACCAAATCAGAACGAAAGCATGGGGATGCGGCCTGATGCTAAGTGCTGCGCCAACTACTACTAGACCTTGGCAAGTCGTGAGTATGGATCTCATAGGTCCTTTGCCAAGATCTATGGCTGGTATAGCTACATCTTGTCAGTGTTAGATGTTTTTAGCAAATTTATTTTGCTGTTCCCTTTGCGTAGGGCTACCACTTCCCGGATTGTAACACTCCTCGAGGACAATGTGATTCTTCTATTTGGAGCTCCGCAACGAATCATTATGGACAACGGACAACAGTTTCGAAGCCGGGAACTGGCTAAGTTGTTCGACAACTACAAAATTGAACCAGTGTATATTTCTAACTACCACGCGCAGGCAAATCCTGTAGAAAGATCTCACCGAGTCATCAAGACAATTTCAACGTCGAACGTTTCATCAAATCATCGAAAATGGGACAGCTGTCTTCAGCAAGTAGCTTGTGCTATCCGTACCTCTAAACACGAGGTAACTCAACACACGCCAAATTTGATTAGGTTTGGGCGAGAATTGCAACTTTCAGGAGCATATGGTCATCCATTAGCTCACACACTCACTCAGAATACANGTGTAATATGAAAGAAAAAGAAATATATAATTATAACCATATGAAAAATATGAATAAACCACTAAAACAAAATGACAGGATTATTCCTCTGAAAATTGAAATAACATCACTCAGGACATGGGTATGCCTTGCCTGAATTCTACTAGATCTGCTATAAAAACAAAATGAAATACAACTCTGATAAACTATTAAGAGACTCACTCAATCGCTCCTCCCTGTATAACATAGGAAAATACTATAACCTAATGATAACCTGATAAAATGAAAAAGGGAATCCGATTCGTTACTATATGGTTCATTTTCACCAATACGCATGCAATAATATATACAATATATATCAGAATTGTAATAAAGGGTCAATTTCTCTTGGAATGAGACTTGAGTTTTTGGTTATCTTCTCTGGACCAAGTATTTTGAGCTCATTACATTGTGGATTTGAAGAAACCAAAATATTCAATACGGGAATGATTATATTTGAAATATCTAAAGGAATAACTCACCCACAGCATTGGGGATTTTTATATTTTCATTGAGTACCCGTTCTCTTGTCAAACTCCAATCTTCAGGCCACACAATAACTACGGTAAGAACCCACTTCCCAAAAAGGATATATCCTTCTTATTACCACCTCAAGTCGATATGGTGAACTATATCCTGGTGTATCTCTCACAAGGCTAGACCACTATACCCCTTATATCTCTGATTGCGGTCTTCCGAGGAGCAAGTTTTCTGCATGGGAAAGATCATTGCCTGAGTGGACTGCGTAGGGGTTGGATCGCGCTGCTGGAGACTATTTTCCCATATCCCACGCATGTAAGATATTTTCTGTTATGTATTACACCCTCTCGCATGATCTCGAATCAAATTGCACAAATTGCGAATTCTAGAATAACCCAAGTATTTACCACACCTTGAGTTCAATCATAAGTTGCTTACGTTTATATCTGTGAACCCTAAAGTATACTTCTGGCGTGTTTAAAGAAACACTTATCCTCCAAGTGGACTTATATTTACCCACCATCCCTCTCCGCTGAGTTCCGGCAGCCCATAATTTAGCTCCTTCCCGAAAAGGATATATCCTTCTAGACCCTGTTTGGGTTGTTTCTAACGGTGGTTCCTATTGATTAATGTAGATTGTTTACATTTATCACAAATATAAATTCAACATTGTGGTCAGTTATATTTGTCATTGTCACTGTTGTCATTTTCAAATATTTTCTTCTTCTTCTTTTAAATCTGTATTTCTTCTTCCACGGTTGAAAATTTCACGAGGCAATTTGCTCTAAGGGATAATGCACTTCAGCATCGCACATAAGTTAAGAGAAAGTCTTTGCAGAGTTATTTTCAACAAACCTATTATTGAATTATTA